>OMKY01136072.1:1336-11631 GCA_900302395.1 Bregmaceros cantori | reverse complement strand
CGTCATATTGCAAAACCGATGTGGTCACTTGGTATGTTATTACCGATTCTGGTGGTATGATCATGACCAGGGCTGGAAAACTAAATTATTTTTTAAAAGTTCTGTTCCGAATCGTTCAGGCAGGCCTATGTTCAACGTTCTCGGAAACGTTCCACCACCAAAATATCGGTCCTGAACCGGTTCAGAAAGCAAGAATTGCATTCATTCTTAAAGTTCCCTATTTTGTGCAATGTTGAGTTTAGATAGAGTTTATACAAATACACATATTTGGTGGACGTTCAAACTTCGGTACAACTGTATTAACTTGAAACTGTATTAACGCAGGTGTAAAACGCCATTACATTCGCTTTCTCGTCTGTCCACAAGATGGAGCCCCAGATGCATGGGGCTTGACGACTGACAGTGAAAGTAGACGAAAATAGTCTCTCAGACATAGGATATACTAAAATATACAGAGAATGAAAAAAAAAGGTTTTTTGGATGTTCTGTTTCTGTTCCGGAACAGTTGAAGAAATCTTTTCTCGTTTCCGTTTCCGCTCCTCATAAAATTCCGTAAAATTCTGTTTGTTTTCGGGTTTGGTTCCTTGAACCGGTTCGGAGCCCTGATCATGACTAATTCAATTCAAAATAAAGAGAATTGATTAGTAATAAATGTACAAGTACCTGTCTGGCTTTAAGCCCAAGATGAGACTAAGGCCTTGTGTGGCTGCGGGTTTGAACGCAGGGCGTAGCAGGCGGTTAGCAGAGGAGAGCCGCAGACTGCTCCTCTGTAACCCGCCTGATCCGCCAAGGAGGGTAGTCCCAGCGACGCAGCAGAGGAGGATTCCTCGCCTCTGCTACCCGCCTGCTACGGCCCACGCACAAACCGACAGCAACTTCCGTTGTCGTAAGGAGTGTTTACCCATGCATGCAATGTATTGCAGTAAATGTTCATTCATCAGTTAGAAAAAAAAAGAAATTAAATATTGATTGATTATTCATTAACGTCCCAAGACCTCCACCTACACTAAAAATGCATGCAACGTCACACTGCACTCCACAGATCACCAAGCACCTGCTGTCGACAGCCGCAGGACCGTAGCCAACAAAGACTAACACAGGTGCAACAACATTCCAGAGGCACAAACACAATCTGTTTAATAACATGCAGGTCATTAATAAAGTGAATTCAAAGCTGTTCAATTGGCCTCTTGGTCCCAGACTTCCTGCCAAGATTTCCTTCATCATAAGCAGACCAAAACACTAACGCCACTACAAAAAACTCAAGGCACAGTTCGCCGCATCTCAGTTAAGTTTAGTGGCACCCCACTGGTGGCAGGTGATACCTGTCTACCTTTGTTCTATTGATGCCTGCGAGACTGGGGGATTCATGTGATTGGCCGGCCACGTTACGTCACCCTCTCAGAGTGTGACCAATCAGCAACTAGCAAACGTGGCCACCGACGGCCACATTCCAGAACCACATCTGAAGTGGGTCCTGAAACCTGGCCTGGCCAATTTGTCCTCATGGAGAAGCGATTTTCCGGGTGGATGTGCATGTGCACTGCGCCGTGCTGGCCTTAAGTAAGCCAGTGGAAAAGGGGCTTATGTATAGGCAAAAGACATACCTTTGCAAACAGAGTAATGACAAGTTCAAAAGCAGGACCATGTAGCGCATTGAACAAATAGACTTATTATTCTGCTGGCAATTCTTCATCATGTCCAAAACCTTGGAGAAGTTCAAGAAAGTTCTCTGAAGGATACGTCCCGGTTTGACAAGGGAAAAGGGTATTTCACCTCCCAGTAGATGGCGTTGTGGCCTTCAGACTCCACCAACCGTAGCTCTGGGCACATAGGGAGACAGAAAACAGCATTCAATTAGAAATGAATTGGGTAATAAGTACCCAGTAATTACCAATTAATATGGAAGACAGGATTTACAGTTATTTTTCAATTCAGGCTGGGTTTAACCACTGCCTGAATTGAGTGTTTAAGTTTAAGTGAAAAATGTTAATTAACGGGTAGTTAAGTGTTTGTTAAGTGTTAGTTAACATAACTCTTACTTAACATTAGTCAAATTGTATTAACTGTAAGTTAAATGTTAATTAATCAAAAATTAACAGTAAACAAACATTAACTAAGTTAGTTAACTGTTAGTTAATCGTTAATAGCCCAAGAAGGACTTGAGACTTGAGACTTGAAAGAGGGACTTGGTCACATCTCTGCTATCGTACATGCAAAAAGTTATAATTCCCAGTGATTAGTCAGAAAAATATTTTTTGTTCTGGATAAACGTCTAGTTTGAATGTTTGGACTTGGTGCAGCTGTGAAATGATAATAACGGCGCATCTTCCACAGGCCGCAGTCGCAACAGCCTTGCTTTTCATTTCGTTCTTTCTTTGCCCCACTCTCTCTCTCTCTCGCGCACACACACCGAGAACGTTTCGTGACATTGCTAAGTAGATTCAGATGTCCACTAGCACATGATGTATTGCACATAAGCAAAAACCGCAGAAGGTCTTTGATTCCAAACAACAACGCCTCACTTCCCGCTTTCCTGACGCACTCACACAGATACACACACACACACACACACACTCAATTTACTCAGGCAAACACAGACACCGGGAGACACAATGCACTCTCAGCTGTGGCATTCACATGTCACACACAGACCCAAACTCGTCAGATTTCAAATGTCAATGGCAGACTCCCCCTACATCACATAGGAAACAGTGTTGGATTTGGTCTCAACAGTGTAACCCCCGTGACGAAAGTTATGTTTTAATTTGTTTGTTTCTTTGTTTGTTTGTTTCTCAAAAGGATTACTCTGAGGTGAAAATTGGCCCGAGGAACAATACGTTAAAATTTGGGAGATCCATTTGGCCTAATTGACCCTATGGCCTTCCTATCAATTTGAAAAGCATTTGCAAAGAATATTGTTGTAAAGAAATACTAATTTATTTCATTTCTGCAGTGTGACAACCTATGAATGCTCTAGAGTTTGCTAAAGGCTGACCTGTACGCCAATAAACTGGGTTGGATTTTTTTTTAAGATGTTTTTTTTAACAAATGTTTTTTAGATGCTGGAAAGCCCTCACTCTGTATAGCCCATTCTTAGCGTATATTTAACAAAATGAATTTTAAAAGTGGCACTAACTGCTTTGGCGAAGAATAGTTGGAAAATAAATATGTGGTTGTGTTTCAACACACTACTGCTCGCGGGCTGGGTTAACATTCATTGTGTTAACTGACTACAACACATTATTTGGTAACACGTCATAATAATGGTCTGCTATTAACGATTAACTAACAGTTAACTAACAGTTAATGTTTGTTAACTGTTAATTTTTGATTGGTGTTTAGTTAACCAATAGGTAATGCTAGTTAACTGTTAGTTAACGTTAGTCTCTTGTTAGTTTACCACTTTAAGTTCAAGTGAAAAATGTTAATTAACGGGTAGTTAAGTGCTTGTTGAGTGTCAGTTAACTGTTAGTGAACATAACTTACTTAACATTAGTCAAATGTTTATTAACTAAGTTAAATGTTAGTTAATCAAAAATTAACAGTAAACAAACATTAACTAAGTTAGTTAACTGTTAGTTAATGGTTAATAGCAGACCGTTATTATGAAATGTTACCCATTATTTAAAACCAATATAAACTACCAATACACACTACAATACACTTGACGTTTGTATATTGGTTATAAATAGCGTTTTTCCGCTGATGCATTTTATATCCATCAGCTTGTGACTCTAAACAATATGTCAATTGCAATAGAAAAAAAACGAGGGCATGCAATGTCTTGCTACATTGTTTTATCGTCGTCCAAATGCCTTGTGCAATATTGTGTACATGTGGACAGTGCGACAGCTTACAGGCGGGTGCTGTGCTGAAGAATGTACCGCTGGAGGGGCCAATAAACCTAAGTCTATAAGTCTGAACAGGAGGCTTTTCAACAGTCTGCTTAAACAGCCGTGTTTTCTTCCTTCTAAACAAATAAACCACTACTACAAATGTTCATTTGTAATCCATGACATTTTTACATAGGCTGGATTGCCTTAATGCGGGCCATTTTTTGCAACTTTCTAATATGGGACAGTCATTTGTCAAATGAGACAGTAAAATGTAGTGTTGAACAGTTGAACTTGCCATGCATTACCATAGTTTGCTTTTACTATAGTTTCAGTGACTTTCATTAGTTTAGGGAGGAGCCAGAGCACCGGTGTCGGCCCACATTAGGGTAATCCACACTAACTAATAACTACATTTGGCATTCCAATATTATATTGAGTGCATGTGTGCATGTTGTTCATATCAACAAAAA
The DNA here is from genome assembly GCA_900302395.1 of Bregmaceros cantori. Taxonomy (NCBI): domain Eukaryota; kingdom Metazoa; phylum Chordata; class Actinopteri; order Gadiformes; family Bregmacerotidae; genus Bregmaceros; species Bregmaceros cantori. Next base: position 7,322 of record OMKY01136072.1, on the reverse strand, counting down.
AATCTCTATTCTGGTCCATAAATAGATGAAGTTTTTGTTTGTTTGTGAAGTATTTATAACGTTTGGGCGACAATTATAAAATATGCAAAACATTTATAAAGTTTTGAAGACCTTGATAAAGTTTGTGAAAGATATTCATACAGTGAGACTTTTATACAGTTTGCGGAACAATTACAAAGTTTGAAAACATTTGTAAAGTTTTTGAGACGTTTATAAAGTATGCAAAACATTTATATAGATTACAAAGTTTGAAAGGTATATTAATAAAGTTGTAATAGAGTTACCTCTGCTGCCGAAGCAACAAGGACCTGCTTTTCCAACGAACAACACATGATGAATGGATTACTTATATGCAGTTCATGACTCAACTAATGATCTCTGCTTGCAGAGGTTTGAGCAACCATTGCACACCAAGGGAAAGGTCAAATAGAAGTTGAACAATTGCAAGAGGCCAGGATTTGGGTTGTATATGTGTATATTCATGAATATACACATTATTGCAAGCATGTTGATTACCGTTTTTTTTACGGGAAAATGGGTGTTACTTCACAGGCTATGTTTTTCCACACAAAAAATGTCGTTGATAATGTATTTTGGGTGAAAAATCGTATAAATCAATTTTCCAGAAAATCTGATTATTTATATCAGCAATATCACCATTAAGTATGCACAACGTTTTTTTCCCCGTTTTTCTTTTTTTTTTTGTACTAGGGTAGTTTGCCATGATGTGGGCCACTGCCTAATGTGGGACACCTAAGCACAAGTGGATCTGGTTCCTCCCTAACCTAATGAATGTCAGTGAAACTATGATAAAAGCAAACTATGGTAATGTGTTCAACACTACATTTCACTGTCCCAGGGGGACAGTGAAATGGGGCCGAATTCACTCTTAACAGACTGAGCTACTGCGGCGCACAAAATTGTAGTGATTATAATACTGAGACATTGTTGATATTGCAAACGTTGAACAACATATTCAACACTTTTAAGCAGAGGAGTGACCAAACAAGGAAACGATTAATCGCTGTCGATGAATCGATTATCAAATTAGTTGCCGATTAATTCAATAATCGATTATCACCGATTAATCGGTTGAAGCTCTACAAAGCACCAACATTTACATTGATGTTCCCTTTGATGGATTAACACATCACTAAAAATAAAATCCTTGCCCCACCCCCTCCAAAAAAAACATTCTCAGCATAGAATAAAGTTAGAATATTCCTTCCTGGGACGCTCGATCAGCTTTAGTCCAAGCACAAGGTGCTAAATGGTCCACCTCAAGTTGTTATGTGCACTCCGGTGTGCCCACTGAACAGAGATGTGACCAAGTCCTTCTTTCAAGTCTCAAGTCCTTCTTGGGCAAGTCAAGTCCCAAGTCAATTCCAAGTCAAGTCATCATTAACAAGCTGTCATTTTAGCACCAGAATCTGATTTTAATAAAGTCAAAAGCAAGCAATAGTTGGGCTTTTATAATAGCATTGTTTGATTTTTTGCTACTTTATTAAAATCAGATTCTGGAGCTAAAATGACAGCATGTTAATGATGATTTGATTTGGAGTTGAATTGGGACCAGGGCTTGAAAACAGAATTATTTTTAAAATGTTACGCTCCGAACGGTTCAGGCAGGTCTATGTTCCACCACCAAAATATCAGTCCTGAACCGGTTCAGAACGCAAAAATTCTGTTCGTTCTTAAAGTTCCTTATATTGTGCAATGTTAAGTTTAGATATCGTTTATACAGAATATATTTGGTGGACTTCAGTGGCAAATGTATTAACGTGAAGTGTTTAAAACACCATTATATCCACTTCCTTGTTTGTCCACAAGATGGAGCCCCTAATGCATGGGGCTCGACGACTGACTGAGTAAAAGTGGACGGAAATTGTCTCCCAGACATAGGATATGTATATGATATAGAGAAAACAGAAAAATAAAAGTTTTTAACCGGTTTTGTTGATTTCATAATGTTCCGTTTCTGTTCTGGAACAGTTGAAGAAATATTTTTTCGTTTCTGTTTCCGCTCCTCATAAAATTCTGTAAAATTCTGTTCGTTTTCGGTTTTCGTTTTCGCTCCTTGAACCGGTGGCGCTTGACTTGACTTGCCCAAGAAGGACTTGAGACTTGAGACTTGAAAGAGGGACTTGGTCACATCTCTGCCACTGAAGCACATGCTGAAGTCGTCTGAGCCCATGGTTCCGAGACTAAACTACAGTCCAAAGAGAGTGTGGCGGAGACAGAGATGTTGAAATGTCGTCTCACACTCAGAGAGAAAGTAGGAGTGTAAACTGTGTAGCCCAAGCCTCTGCATGAATTATCAGGAAGTGCCCGTGTTGACGTGTTAGAGGCACTCCCGCTTCGCTGAATGGTTCTTTCACTGCAACCCCAGACCCAACCCCTTGTTACCTGCTACCTTCTGTAGCCTATAAGTAACATTGCTCTGCATGAAATGTGCTATATAAATAAAGTTTGATTCAATATTAATGGGTCAACGAACGGCGTCTCCCAGCTCGCGTGGTTCTCCGTAGTGATGTCACACGCATTTAGTCTCCGAAACGGCCGATGCCATTTTTGACCGATGTTTCAGAATTAAAACATGGCGGACGTCATCTGCATCAGGTTAGGTTTAGTGGTTAGGTTTAGGGGTTATGCGCAGGTTTGCAATTTCTGAGTGCTTCTAGTTATGGATGTGATCAGCATGTTTGAGAATTGTTGAAAATTATCTATATTTTTCAGAAGAAAATAATAAGAACACATTGTATGGGATGGGGGGATTGTTGAGACGTGAACGTGAGACATAGTTCATCATTTGAAAATTAGATCTGAACTTTGAACACATTCATTTTGAACAATGAGGAATTCAATTGACTTCTTCTAAGAAAAGGTTGAGCATGCAACTCAATGTTGTGCATGTGTGCATGTTGTTTTCATCAACAACAAAAAATATTGGTTGTAGTCTATGAAGAGATGAGGTTTTAAGAGTTTGTGAGGTTTTTATAAAGTTTGCGTGACAATTATAAAGTTCCCCCAAGGCTTGGGGGCGGGACAAAGAGTTTAAACATGGATGGAAGTGACACACAAGTCCCGCCCACAATGACAATCTTGTGAGAATAATCATTGCTTATAGTTTGTGTGATTCATTTCCATTGCTGTAGCTGCCAGCTTCACAGTCACTCTAGACTCAAATTCAGCAATCCAAAAAACCCACTACAGCAGGTCTCAGGGGTACATAATATACATTTAGGGAGTGTCTGAAGGCATAGAACACACATCACCTAAACAATGGCGCTGTAGAAATCCAGGATTACTCTCAATTTTACAAGGGAATTTAATCAGCCTTGCTCAGCAGAAGTGTTTAATCCCCGATCTTACAAGTCAAAGTCCAGTGAGTACGTGAAAATGCATAAGTTCGTAATAAAGCACCTTTGCAGGTCAGGGCCATAGCATGAAAAAAATGTATAATTTATAATTTAATTTAATAAATTAAAAATTATATATTTTTAGGGCTGCAACTAACGATTATTTTGATCTTCTATTAAGCGGCCATTTTTACTGCCGATTAAGCGATTAATCGCTTCATTTTTTGTTTGAAATCGGAACGATTATTAACCTTCTGAAACATTAATAATTAAAAGTTTGCAATTTCAATATTGCCAACTTTTCCGTTTCGCTATTTTCACTAATCGTTAACGTTTCACCCGACCTTACGTTATTTGTATTGTTTGTGTTGCTGAGGGGGTTAACAGTGTTCAAGAGAATGGACAGGACCATGACACTGGGAATGGAGACTGCCATTGGGCTAAACAAGGAAACGATTAATCACTGTCGATTAATCGATTTTCAAATTAGTTAGCGATAATTTCAATAATCGATTATCATCAATTCATCGATTAATCGGTTGCAGCTCTATATATTTTCATGAGAAATAACATTTGTCCATTTAATTTCTGTGGGGGGAAAGTTATACGCACAAATGACATATGTCTCTGTAGACCAGAGACCATAGCAAAGCCGGTCTAAACAGCTGAGGCTTGAGCTCGTGTCTGGTTCCAAGCGGCGTACCTTTGACATAGCTGTCCCACTGCCTGCGGTACTCCAAGTCCATGTAGACCTCCACACACTGCTGCACCGGACAGTCGGACAACCCTCCAATGATCTTGTACTCGTACAAACCCGTTTCCTGCAAAAAGCACAGTGGTGGAAAAATATACGACCGCTAAATATACAGCAGACTGTAGAAGACCTTTATGTAATGTACGTAATTCATTTTTGTTGAGTCCATTGTGTTTTTATTATAGAAACTTTTACGCCACTCTATCTTGAAGCAGGTTCACTATTTCTTCATCTGCTTTGCTTTGCTATTCTAATCTTTTTGGCCAGTACTAGGGGCTGTGATAAAAATCAATTTGAAATCGATTATTTTGTTCAAAAGATTTTGGAAAAAGTGAAATCGTCAAATCGTATTTCCTTTTTAACATTGATTATAATGATTTTGCTGGTCTGTTCTCAAGTTATATGGGTGAATAAAATGTATATACATTGATAATTGCATTAGCCCTAAGCCAAAAGGTGAGGTGTCTACTTAATTCCAAAAATGGACACCATTTGCAAAATTTGAAATATGAACCTTCTACTTTTGATATATTTTGCGCTTTTTTTTTCCTTTTTTTTCCAAGAAACTGGAAACAAATCGAAAATCGTGTTTTCAAATAGGGATTTTTTTTTAGCAAAATCACACAGCCCTAGTCAGTACTGAGGAATTAGCACTGTGTCTATATATGAAATCAGATGTGTGGTCCTGGCGCAACTCATTTTTAACGCTGTATTACCATGGTATTACGTGGTAGTACCGTGTAATGTGATTACTGATTACGTTGTATGCCATTTATACAATTTGTGTTATTTGAATATTTTCCATCTTGACTTGTTAATTTACTAGTGAAGTAAAAAATATATCCACCCAACTTGTACCTCTTTACTTAAAAAATAGCACAATATTTTTTTGTATATGTCGAGGCATTATAAACCCGAACGTAGACATTAATTGTAAATAAAATCGACACATAGATACAACGTATAGACACATCAATGTTACCAACCACAAATGCATTAATGGTCGGAAATTCTCAGCTGTCGTTTATTCATGAATGGAAACGATTAATCGTGACTTTATCATATTAATCTAATTTTCCGCGTTCGCATTGGCGGACGACGGAGAAGGGGGCGCGGTTAGCACCGTTTCCGCATTATTTACCAGGAAACGGATCAAAACAATGAAAAGTGAAAGGCAAAACGCGACCAAATTTCCGCTCCCCGTGCCGCCCGGACCCCGAACCGTTCTTTGGTGATCCGCGGCAACCCGTCCAGCTGTCACACGCTCTATGCTTGACGTTTACCTGATCATAAAGGCGATATATTTTAACCCCCATGTTCTCTGTGAACAGTTCCCATCCTTCCAGCTGCGGCTCGTCCAGTTCCTGTCTGGCGCGGTCAAAATCGTCTTCGGTGAATTGGGCCAGAACCGACATGACGGCGATGGTCCGGTGCTGTCCCCCGGTACACCGGCGGCCGTGTGATGGCAAGAGATGGATCCACGGCCCGGGCGTACGGTGGGCGGAGCCTCCAGCTGGCCGCAGCCCCAATCCACCACTACCCCGCACCTCGGGGATTATGTAGTGAAAGCAGAAATGGCAGGTAACGAAGTACAAATACTTAAGTAGAATTTTCAAGTATCTGTACTCATAGAAGTATTTTTTTTCTGTGAGTACGTTTTACTTCTACTCAGTAGATTTTTAATAAAAGTATCAGTACTTCTACTCCTTACCAAACGATCAAAACAGGGTCGTTACTTTTTTATTTTCTTCCTTTTTTTTGCAACGACATGGTAGTACTACATGTATACCGTGAATGAGTCAGTAGGGGGCGGTACTCATTCACACTATACATGTAGTCCTACCATGTCGTTGCAGAAAAATACAAAAGTAAC
>OMKY01136018.1:0-12707 GCA_900302395.1 Bregmaceros cantori | reverse complement strand
CCCCCACCCCCCCTTTTAAGGAAACCGCCCGGTGCCAGTGCCCAGTGGAAATCCGCGTCCAGGCACGTGAATCTATTTTGGCATCTCGGCGTTGTTGTTGTGCGTGGCGCACGTGAGCACGTGTGGCTATTTTGACGTGCGAGCCGCCAGGCTGTGCTGGATCTGATACGTGCGTGGAATGCTGCGATGGATATCTGTACTAATGCCAGTAGATTGTGTCGCGGTGGTGCGGGGATGGAGCCTCCACACAGACAGCTGTGCCCCGAAGGCACATATGGAATCTCTCAGATAAAGCTCTTGTCTTAAAAAGGCGGGCGGCGTGAGCCAAGTGTGTTACACAAAGTGCCGCTTAACCGCAGGTATACGATGTCTCGCACACACAGGACTAGTGACTGTGGGCGTTAAGCAGAGATGGGCAGTAACTCATTACATTTACTCCGTTACGTTTTTTGTGTGTACTTTTTAAAAACTTTTGTACTTTCTACTTTTACTCAAGTAAATTTGAGGTGAAAATAACTACTTTTTACTGAAATGTCAGCAATTTGCTACTCGTTACATTAACTTGCCTTCTTATCTCTTGCTCTTGGGCACTCTGTCTCTCGGTCTTTCTCTCTCTTTGGCGCGCTCTCTCCCTCTCGATCTTTCTCTCTCTCGGCCGTTTCTCTCTTGTTCTCTCTCTCTCTCGGACGTTCTCTTTCTCTCGCGCTCTCTCCCTCTCGGTCCTTCTCTCTCTCGGCCGATTTCTCTCTTGGTCTCTCTCACTCTCGGGCACTCTTGCTCTCTCATTTTTACTGACAGTTACTCAGTACTTCGACTGACCTTTTGGTGGCATACTTTTTTACTTTTAATGAAAAACGGTGCTTGCGCCCAAAAAATAACTTGAAAAAAAAATGCACATGGGGCTGTTTTCTCTATTTGAGTAATGGGACAGTATTTGTTTTAAAGCGACAATCCAGCAATATGCATATATATGAAAAAAATAAAATAAAATAACTTAAATAAATAGTAAAAAAAAAAAATCTAATTTCATCAAATTCTGAATCGGAATTAAAATGATTTAGGAAAATAGAATCAATATTCAGCCCTAATAACTGTCATCCGATCCCGTTTCCAAACCACCATCTACGTAAAAACGCAGCCATGCGGCACTAGACTGAAGGTTTATCTAGATTTTCTAGACGGGGTGCGTTCAGGTGTGTGTCTGTTGGTGAGTGTGTCCCTGCGTAGGTATGAGCACATATTTATATAAGACTTGTGCGCTAACCCCCGTTGTTTACATTGCATCAGCCGCTCTGTGAGTCATTCTGACATCTAACAAGCGTTATCGCCCAAACCGAACCACTCGGATTTGTGTTCAGGTGCACAGCGACGCGGTGTGCGTGTGTGTTCGCATGTCGGTCTGTGTGTCCCGTGCGTGCAGGTGGTTTGAACACGCGGCGGTAAAAAAAGGTTCTCTCCGGAAACAGTGACGACATTGTTCGGCCGTTCCCCGGGAAGTGAACTCGGAACGCGTCCCTCGGCGCGTTAAACATTAGCCGGCGTTCTGCCGACTGCTGCCCTTCAAACAGGGATTAGAGGCAGCACAGGACCTCTGCACCGCCAGCTAGGACACGTTAAGTGGCTCTCAGACAAGACTGATGGCTTTTAGGATGTTTGTGTGTGACAGGCCAACACTTCAACCACTTTGTGTTAACTTTTGCCTGGATATAGACGAGTTTACGTGCAAATCACTGGGAGGAGTCATTTTGTCCCGCACTTCTGCAGGTCACTTCCGGTGCTTATATGTATGTATGTAAAGTCTGTTAGAAGGACTCGATACGTGCACACAAAAACACATAAAACGCACACCAATTCAAAATCCGACCACTAGATGTCGCTCTGTGACCACTTACTTACTTATCACTCTCCTTGCTTTGTTAACTTTTTTGTATAAATATTGATGAAATGCAGTCAAAATCCTACTTGAAGTTACTCACCGAGTGGTCACACATTTTTTTTCTGGACCAATAGGCTGGCTGCTTCTACTAGTTCTTCCAAAAGGAATGAGACAATGGAACGGGTTGAACTGATTATTAAATCATGCGTTTGTGGGTCACAGATCCGCACGATAACATTTGGGGGAGGAATAGCACACTGCAAGTTACCGCCACAATTTTTTAATTACCCTGTAGGTGCGTGCTCCCACCGAATAGACATGTTGGAAAAATAGCCAAATACACGGCAAGTAAATGAGACCAGAAGTGACGTTCAGAGACCGGAAGTACCCCCGAACTCGTCTATAGGGTCGGACAAAAAAAAAAAAGTTTTTTTTTTGTTTTTTTTTTTTTTTTTTACTTATTGAACGCCAGGCCAATAAGTGGCCAATCCCAGTGCCCCTGGCACTGGGATTTCTACCCGTAGAAAATTATTTTTTTCTGCGTCCTTGTCAACAAATCACATTCCAAAGGTAACTTCAGATTTTGCTCGTCAGAAAAAAACGTTTGTTTGTACCTGTTTCCATTCTCTAGTGATAGTCTCCAGAACATGGGTGGGTATCAATAAAAATGTTGATTTCACAAATGTTGACAAAATCCTGAATAAATGAGGGTGCAGTACTAACTCTGTGTCTGATTTTTTTTTTTTGTTCACAAATGATGGTCCTATATCTCATATTCTTGAAGAAAATACTTATTAATAACACATTTGAATGGACCAATAGAAGTAGTCTCAGCACAAAATTAAAACAATTCAGTCTCTTAGCGATGGCAACACCTCGTTCTTCCGACACCCCTCTCTTCCAACAGAAAGATGTAAAGTGCGAATCCAAAAAACAACCCGCTTATTTTGTTGTGGTCCCACCAAAACCCTAACCATAGCCCAAACCCTCGAAAACCCTAACCGTAACTATAGCCTTAACCCTAACCCCTAACCTAATCCTAATCAAATCGTTTTTGTGATTCAAACTTTACATCAACATTAATTCTATAATCTATTAGTTGAATAATCGACTGCACTGTTTTGTTCTATGTGTAATGTAGGAGGTACAACGTTCCCTCGTGACCCAACACAGAAATCTTGAATATGAATGAGTCTGTAGGCAGATATGGCACGGAACCATCTCGTACCCTCCCCATTTTGATTTCCAGGATGTTTCCTTTCCACTCCACTCGTTTCAGCAGCTAAAAGTTCCACCCATTAAATCTTGTAATGCAATCACCGAGCCTTGCGGTTCGTCCTAAATCCTCGCATTTCCAAAGGTCGCATAGTCTGCTGCGAGATTCCCAAGGAAACTCCAGACACTCGCTTGATTTACGGCCCCCACGGGTCGCCTTGGACCGCTGTCCTCCCGCGGGGACCGACATGACCTCTGTCGCCTCGCAGGGTCCGGCTCGTTTGAAGCCGGGCGAGTCTGCGTAGGTTTTTTTTTTTTTTTACAAAAAAGGGAAAAGGAAGTATTCCGTTGGGAAGGCCTCGCGGCCGTCAGCGGCGGTACATGTGGTATTTTCTTAGGGGAGCAGCAAGCATCGCTCTGAGCCGCGCCGACAGCTCATTCTGAAGACAGTAGAGCAGAGAGGGGGTGGGAGGTTGAGGCTGTGGTGTTAGAGAGCTATTAACACTTTCACTGCCAATTAGGGCTGCAACTAACAATTATTTTAATCATCGATTAATCAGGCTTTTGTACTGATGATTCATCGTTTAATCGGCTAATTTTTCCTTTAAAATTGGAATGATTATTAACCTGAAAAGTTAATTATTAAAAGCTTGCAATAATAATATGTTTTGCAGTTTCACAATCTCCATGTATTGCTAACATTTCCATTTTTAGTATTTGCATGAAAGAGCCTACTCTTCCATGCTAACTTATTGTGTTTTCACCCATTATGTGTTGTTGTGGGGCTTAACAGTATCCAGTATCCAAGAGAATGGGCGGGGCTATGACACTGGGAATGCCGACTGACAACATATATTCAACATGTTTGAGCGTAGAATTGGCCAAACAAGAACCAGAAAATGCACGCTCATGTTTAGGTTAAGTTTTTTGTTGTTACCGTAAGCACTATTTTCTCATTTTATTGACAGCCTTGCCAATATTGTGCATATACAATTTCCAAATTGCATTTACCAATTGCGATTCATTTGTATTGTATAGCAGGCCTAATTTTTCATAATCGTTTTGCAGCCTTACTCAAAATTGATATGATTTTACAAGGACAATGGTGAGGTTTTAGTGTTCTGTAAATAATCAATAATGCACTATGCAATAACAATCATAAAAAATGCAATATAATAAATAATGAAACATTTTTAAATAATAGAAAAGCGGGTGTGGTTAGAACGGGTTGAGTAGTAACGGACTAAATGTAATCAGATTACAGTAATAGTAGATCACAGGAGCACTGTTATGATTGTTTGACTGAGATCATCAGCAGGATTGCCCAAGCAGCTCTAGCAAAGCTAAGGACAATTTTACCCATTTTGTAGACATGTTCAGGTACCCTATATAGTGCATTCAAAGTATCCCAAAAGTAGTGAGCATTGGTGTACCCTAGACCAAGCAATATAACCCATAATGCATTGCGTTTACGTTTTAAAAATGACCTAAACCTGGCGTGACCGACCATGGCAAATAGTTATAAATGTAAGTACTTTTGACTTTCTGTGATGTTTGTTGATATTTATTATTATATATTTTATAATGATATATTATAATAATAGTGTCCGAAATCTTGGCCGTTGCTGTCTAGTGCACTATAAGTGAGTGCACTATATAGGAAGTAGGGAGTAGGGTATAGGGAGCGATTTCGGACACAGCCAGTGTTTCCAACTTACTACACTGTGACCAATAAAACACACAGAGAATGGACCTGTCTGAGAGCGTAGTCCCTGCATGCGTGTCCCTGCGGTGAAATGGCTTCATTTACATCCCATCTCTCTCTCTCTCTCTGTGGCTGTGCCCGAAATCGCTCCCTATCCCCTACTCCCTAAATTGTGCACTCACGTATACGTAAGGCAGAACAAATTAACAAAATATAGATAGATGGAGAGAGAGAGAGAGAGAAGAGAGAGCGAGAGCGCCCGAGAGAGAGAGAGAGAGAAGGAGTGCCTGAAAGGGGGTGAGACACATGACGTCAAAATATGTGCCAACAGTAGGGGTGTAAATTGCACCCATCATGGCGATTCGATTCAGTATCGTTTTCCTGACGCAACGATTTGATTTTTTCCGATAATCAAGAATTCAACACGATTCGATACGATTTGATTACATTTATTTATTTATTTTTATCCAAAGGGCTAGACTTAGGAGAAGGAGGTGATGAGTGAGTGTGCGCGAGGGAGTGACTGTACTACCTATCCGTTTTTTCTCCATTGTCTCACTCTCCTGGCTCTGCTCCGCCATGGCCATAGACTGTATATAAACGCATACAGTCTATGGCCATGGCACACACGCCGTGTTTGTGTGTGTTAAGGAAGCGAGGACGGCGCCAAATAGGTTTAGCGCTGCCCGCAGCATGGGAATGGAATTATGTCCAGGAGCAAATTGATAAAAATAGACTCTAAAAATCTAAACTCTTGCGGACGTATCGATACATTGTATCGATAGCTGTTCTATCGATATATCGATACTAAGTCGATATTATTTACACCCCTAGCCAACAGTTCCCAACTGGTGTCGCTAAAGGCTTAAGTTAATGTAACGAGTAGCAAATTGCTGACGTCTCAGTAAAAAGTAGTTTTTTTTTCACCTCAAATTTACTCCAGTAAAAGTGAAAGTAACTTGTGAGAAATGTACTCCAAAAGTAAAAAAGTACCCCAAAAAGTTGTAACTGAGTAAATGTAATGTGTTACTGCCCACCTCTGAGCAAGACCGATGGACTCTTGCACTGCTTCATGTACCTCATGATCCATGCAAGTCTTCAAACTTGCTGGTGCTGGATCTCATTCGCTTGGTCTTCCACCTCATCATGTCCATCAACCTCCACCTCTGTGGTCTACCTTTTGAGTACCCTCATAGCCAACTCGCAAATCTCCTGCGTCTGCCTCTCAAAACCAGTCGTAAATTCCTGAACGCTAGTCCTCAAGTCCTGAATTCCAGCCCTCATCTCACTGTTGCTCTTTCTAAAGCCAGGCTGAGAGTATGATGTCATAATACACCTGTCATGAGCCACTTACTAAGACTCTTTGGACTCTGGAGAGGACGCTATGCTTAGGGAAAAACAAGAATTGTTAGTACAATGCAGTTTTGTTGTGCCGCTTGTAGAGATGTTTGGAGGCTGAAGCTGAAGAGGATGCGCTACTAGGGAAGAGAGAAATTTGTTAGCACATGCAGTTTAATAATTCAGTTAGGGGTACACACTCACATAGGTGTGGGCGGGGGCAGCACGCTACATATGATCAGTAGATGAAGTATGAAGGTTAATGAATGAGGTTAATAGAGTATACTAAGGGAAGACAAGATAAATACAATAAAATTGTAATATGATTAGTTCAGTAAAACATTTTTTAAAATTTATATATATATATATATATATATATATATATATATATATATAATATATATTAGAATAGACTAATACTAATAACAGAGAGAATGAAAAAAATAAATAAATAGAATAGAATAAGCAAAGTTAATAGAATATGAGTGCTAGTGAGATGATAAAATGAGAATGAACGAAGTAATTAAAATAAGACAGGTACTATATGTTTTACTTACTTTACTAAGTAATTACAATAAGCTGTATTTTAAATGATAGAAGAATGTACTAAGTAATTAAGATAGGTGTAGTATAAATTAAATTAAACGGTGCTACAAGAGTAATATAGTTAGCAGGTTACCGAGTTAGAGTAATATAATGGGAGGATATAAAGTAATAAAATGTAAAAACTGACGGTATAAGAAGATAAATAAAAGGATGGTAGGATAGTCTTTACCCCGTCGCCAGTTTTGATAACGCGGCGAGTTGCCTACGTCATCAATCAGCGACGGTTAATAGTTCCGTTTTTATTATTATCCTTTTTGAGAAACGAGTCTTTGCGACAATAAAATAGTTTCGGATTAGGAATTCACTCGTGCGGTTGCGGAGAAAGTGCTATAGGAGCCTACCGGTTGATACTTGCGCGAGGCGGTAGCGGTGACCGGCGGTGAGTTCAACACACACACACACTCACACACAATTACTTACAGTAGATCCGAGCGACTTCGGGTGGCCCGATCGACTAAACCGGGAGCACACTTAATAATGGACCTGGTGTTGGTTGGAGCACGGCACAGGTCGGATAATATACGTTTAAAATAAAAGAAACGGGGAGACCGTTTGTACGGTTTGCAAAATTTTTTGCAAAGCAGTAGCAGGGCAAGAGCGGATATGGGGCGGAGCCCATTCAGGAGGCGCCTGGAATCGAGTCAACAAGAGGCTTAGCTCAGCCCAGCTTCATCCAGACCGCATTCATACAGGCGTGTCGGTAACAACCAAGTCACTAAGGGTGTTTTACCCACAATGCCCCGCGGCCTCGCTGCGGCAGGCATCATTCACTACTGTAGGGTGGACAAAGGCTGGTGTCTGCTATGACGAAGCAAAATAGTCTCACCGACTTCTCAGTCCCAAGTTTTCGCATTGAAGAGCCTCCTTCTTGGGGTTTCACCATAGACTATATATAAATAGACGCAACGTGCGTGACGTCATACCATTGGGATAACAATTGTTTTTTAGTTCCTCATACATGGGGGTTTTGGGCACTGCCATGTTGAGAAAGTACCCGTATATTGGTGTTCCAGGGAGATTTGGAGATGCCCCGTTTCCAAATATGGAGCTAAGGGTGTGTCTTATATGGAAGGCAGCGCTACAGTATTAATTTAATAAAATAATACAGGTAATGTGATTTGTATACATAATTTCAAAGCCCATATTTTTACCCTATTTAGATGTGCATGTGTAGAGAACTATGCCCAATGACGTCAAATAATCACTTGGAAAAGCAATAGAGAATAACTCCCGATGAACTCCCTAGCAACTGCTAGCCCGAATGCTAACCGGCTTTTGCCCAACCGAGACGCACCTTGACTCGGCAGCGCATTCCATAGGGTTGGCGAAAACCAATGAGGAAGTAAGCTTCAACCACGGGCTCTACCGTGACGTCCATATTTATATACAGTCTATGGTTTTCACCTAAACGTAACCCCCGTTTGAGCGGATGATGGGCCAAACAAGGAAATTATTAATCGCTGTTCACTATTATTAGACTATTATTTCAATAATCGTTTACAGGGCTGCAAATAACAATTATTGTAATAGTTGATTAGTTGCCGATTATTAAAACAATTAGTAGATTAATCAGTTGGATATTTCACAGAAATGAATCTTGTCAACTTGAAATGTTAATTTTGGTTTATGTTAGCAAACAAATGTCAAAATCAATCAAGGGAATTACCCTGCACAAACTCGTTACAAATTATTTATAGACTAATATTTTGCTGGTTCATATCCATGTTTATCAATAATATTAATCATATTTGGGATTTTCAAAAAGTATCAAACAATATCACATTTTTGTAGATCAATAGATAGTTATTATTCAATTCCTTGGTGATGATCAATTATTGCATTAGTTGTCGATTTAATTTCATAATCGATTAGCCATTGATTAATCGACTAATCGTTGCACCCATAATTGTTTATCATCAATTTAATCGGTTGCAGCTCTAGATTGGAGTACCGCAAAATGATCCAGCAAGAGGCAACTTCATCTCTTTTGACACTCAAAGTGAACACTTGTGATGTGAAAATGTAAAGTTTTTATTTTGTCAGAAAACGTGTTTTAAAGCTTTATTGTCTGTTCTGGGCGACTGCAGCTCACAGATGATCTCTTTGCCAACGTCTTGTCGGGTCATTGAGAGCTCGTTGTGTAAACTCATTGTAGAAATCTTGGTGTGGTCAAAGTAAACAATGAAGAAATATAGGACACAAATCAACTGCCACAGCTGTGACGAAACACAGATACACATACATACAGACACACACACATACATACACACACACACACACACACACACACACATACATACACACATGCAAAGGTCGTGTAGGAAAGAGCGAAAGCAGAGCAGTAGGAGGGCAGTTTCTGTGTGTATCTGTGTGTGTGTGTGGTTCTACGTGTATGTGGTTTGCGTGCACACTTCTATGTACACGTCTGGCAGCGGGCGAGCGGATTAAACCTCGGGGTCACGTGGTTCCCCTTAGCTGCTTTCCACACAACAACACAAACACACGCACACCCAGCCCTTCAGCGCGCGCGCACACACACACACACACGTCCCTTCAGCACACACACACACTCACGTCCCTACAGCACACACACATACAGACACACACAGATGCATGGCAGACACGCATGCACATGCACAGTTGTACACTCACAGCTGTTGACATCTCTCGGTGGTGGGAGACGGGAGGGAGGAGGGAGGGTTGGAGAGAGAGAGAGAGAGAGAGAGCGACGGAGAGAGAGCGCGATAGGGAGGGAACCAGTGAGTGTCAGATAGTGTCAGAACGCTAGCAAGAGAGAGCGAGGGAGAGATAGCGAGAGACTGTGAGACGGAGGGATAGAGAGAGGGGGGAGGGACGGAGAGAGAGGGAGCCAGTGAGTGTAAGTGCTTTAGAGAGAGGGACAGGATAGAGCCAGCGTGCGAGAGAGGAAGAGAGGTTGATCAGTGGTCGCTCTGAAAGCGACTGCGATACATGCGGACGGACCGGTTCTTCCGTTTGTCGCATTATATCCTTCCCTCCCTCCGTGCTGCGGCAGCAATCTCCCTCCTTTCCACCCCCCCACCCCCCTCCAACTCTGCGGGAGGGAGGAGAAAAAAAAAAAAACCTGTCCCGGAATCTGCGGTGGATCGGACCTGGTAGCTTGTGTGGGACCATGCTCTGACAGGGATGGTGTAGAGTTCACTGAAGGCTGCCGCTGACCGCCTCTCCTTGGAATACCACGTTGCCAGGTTGGTTGTAGACGCTCTCTTCTGTGAATGTGAATGTTTTCAACATAGTCAAGTGATCAATCTGGCAGTTTGTGCTGTTAGGCTGTGCCATAGTGTGTGGCAGTGGTTGTTTGTGTGTTGTAGACAGTCAGAGTAGTTGTGTCTATGTGTGTGTGTGTGTGTGTGTATGTTGTCTATGACATAACTACTCCACTGGACTAAGGACTCTGCAATAGTGGTGTCAATGGTTCATCGATAATTAATGATTAATCAATTCATTATATTTAATCGATTAAATGGAGTCGGTGGCTACGGATAGATATTTTTAATTGCACTTTATTTGTTAAACTAGCATAAAACTGAGCATGTTTCATTTGCATTTTTTTACATCAACACACACCCACCTTTCATTTCATGTCTATATGACATTAAATAAATATGTTTTTTTTTTTTTTTTTCAAAAAACACTTTGTATTCACTAACAAGACGTTGGTTGCGTTGCACGTTTACAGTGAAGCTGCAGGCTCAATGTAATGTGTCTGCTTACCAGGCAATTCAGTACTTTCACTTTCAAGACAGCGAATGGGCGGAGACGAGACTCCACAGCTTTTACATTCAAAGTGCAATAATCGCGCAAACAAATGCATGGCCGTGCCCTTGCTTTTTTGTTGTCGGATAAATCGCGGTGTGCCACATTGTGGTGTTCCCACTGTATTTATCAACTCTTGTGATGCATCATTCATCTTCTTTTAATAATTATTGGGTCGTTGTGTGTACAGTGTTCTTGTGTCTGCTCCTAAACTCTGTGTGTATGTGTGTGTAAACGTGCACTTCATTCTAATTCCTTCGTGGTCTGTTGCACCTGAGCTATTACCGTTGCATGACGTTTGTGTGTACGCCGTCTGCGTGGTGGGGAATTCCAACTTTTCTCTCTGACATGCATGGGACCACAGGCCGGGACATGTTGACATGTAGACACAGTCTGACACACTCAGGTGGTGTTGGAGGTGGTGAGCATGGTGCTTCCGGGTAGTGGGCATTAAGCCTGCAGGCTAAGCTAGTGGACAAGAAGCTTAACCGCTGTGGTTATTAGCTCTGTTAACTCCCATTGGAGAGGTGTGCTACACACACACACACACACACACACACTGTGTTTCCACTAAAATGTTGGCGGCTCTAGCATCGCGGCAATAGGGCCGTCGCACTTGACGTCACAGCTTGGTGGCAGCAGCCATTTTGCTGGTATCATGTACGGTGAAGTATACGTATATGTACGGTTAAGTGGTATATCTTACAACATCACGTCCATTATATTGTGATCGAGATTGGTCCTCAGGTATGGGTTAAATGTGGAGGAGAAATTTCACTGTAATGTATGTGGGACCGTGTAGGGGAGTTTAGCTCTGTTAAACAGATAGGTCTGCAGCGATTGGTCGATTAATCGATTATAGAATTAATCAGCAACAAATGTAATAATCAATATTCGCCAACAAATTAAATCATTGTTTTTTTTTCAGCATTTTTGTAATAACATTAACCATAATGGTCTAGGAAAATGTGGTACTAATACATAATGCGGTGGATTGCCCTAATGTGGGACAGTAAAATGTAGTGTTGAACAGTTGAAGACACATTACCATTTGCTTTTACCATAGTTTCACTGACATTCATTGGTTTAGAGAGGGGCCATAGCCACTGGAGCTTAGTTGTCCCAAAACTTGCAATTAAAAACTTGGCCGACAGAGGGTGCTCCATACAAACAATAGCTGGCAGTGGCGCCTTGCGCATCAGCGAGGAACTCATTGTCCGTTTCTCATTACTGAGCAGGAGCCAACGGCTCGTCATAGGAATGAATGGCCAATTAGGCCCAGGACAGACCGCAGTTAAGAGAAACGGCCAATGCAATTTCTTTCTTTCTTCAGAGAGAAATGCCTATTGAGTGTTACATATATTATTGAATGCGTTTTTTTGCATTCAGTTCAAGTTCTGCAGTTGATTAAAAACGTTTGATTTAATGCTAAATAGAATGTTTATACATATGTGTGTGAAACTAAAAACAAGCTGAACATGTCACTAACAAAACATGTCAATGTGAGCTACTTGCTCTCATTTCTTTAAGCAAACCCCTACAGGATTTGTATTATAAATACGTGTCGGTCAAATGAAAACCAAGAAGAACATTTCACTAACGAAACATGTCAATGTCATATTTGCTCTCATTTTTTTAAGCAAACTTCTGCAGGGTTTTTATTCTAAACATGTGTCGGTCACATGAAAAACCAGAAGCATACGTTTCACTTGAAATAATTTGATTGGTCCGGCCTGGATACAAGCGATGTGCGATGCGTGGACGATGCTTTGGTTCTGGCTCGCCAGGCTACATCCCCAGCACTCATGCAAATTCGGCGCACAGTAGAGCGAGAGAACGAGAGATTTGACTGTCATCCCTCCTGCGCGCGGAAGGGGATATTCAGTGCTCTCGGCACCGCCCCCTGGCGGTCATTCGGGATTCATAGAATCGTAGTTACGTTCGTAACTTTCATCTGACGGCTTCAGACTAACAGACTGTGATGGCCGCCTGTCAGCGTCGGACTCAAAGCAAAAACATCCGCCAAACCGTACACAGAAATATTGGCTCCGTCCTGCGGCGTCGCAGCAAAACCTGGCGCTATAATTAGATTTAACGCTGAGAGGAACGACTGAGGCCCACGGCTGGCATGTTGTCATGTTCAGGAGGAGGAGGGGGGGAGATGGAGTGGAC
>OMKY01135895.1:13571-31798 GCA_900302395.1 Bregmaceros cantori | reverse complement strand
TTTCCTAAATGCATGCATTTTGCTAATTAGGTGCCTTTGATTCTGTCTATTGCTTTGTTGATATTGTTTTCAAAATTGCTTTTTTGAGTACAAGGGCAGGCTTCGGTCAGTCTGGTTCTTATCAGTTTCCCAGTGCTATACCCCAAAACCCTCAACTAAGGTTTTCCTGCCTCTAGGTGTCTCATTTGCATAAGCTACTGCTTCTGTTTGTCTTGCACACACGTTTATGAACCAGGGCACACCAGCACACAGCCATGCACACAGGAACACTTCAACTGTGACCCAGTGAATCATCCACTAGACACAAACCCTGTGTTAGAGAAGCCATTAAAATCTCCTTATACCTGCTGCCGTGAACCAGAATGGAAGGCGCTGGGTTAGTTTGTTAGACCGCTTCATCTAGCCCCATATACCCTTGTGAAGGGCTTGAAAACGAAATTATTTTAAAATGTTCTGTTCCGAACGTTTCCGGCAGGTCTATACTTAGCATTTTCGTTCTTGGAACTCTTCCACCACCAAAATATTGGTGCTGAACCGGTACGGAACACAAACATTTTGTTCGTTCTTTATGTTCCTTATATTGTATTTAACATATATTTGGTGGACTTTCAAACTCCGAAGCAACTGTATTAACGCCATTACATTCGCTTGCTTGTCTTTCCACAAGATGGAGCCCCAGCCTCCAAGTGCATGGGGCTTGATGACTGACAGTGAAAGTGGACGGAAATAGTCTCCCAGACATAGGATATGCTAAAATATATAGAGAATGGAAAAAAAAGTTTTAACCGGTTTTGTGGATTTCATAATGTTCCGTTTCTGTTCCGGAGCAGTTGAAGAATTCTTTTTCCGTTTCCGTTTCCGCTCCTCGTCAAATTCTGCTCGTTTTCAGTTTTCATTTTCGTTCCTTGAACCGGTTCTGAGCCCTGCCCTTGTGCCTGTGGCTTAGTCTCACAGTGCACGCAGCTGTCTGAGATCACCCCCCCCCCCTTCTCACTAAGCCTGTCAAAACAAAAGAAAAATGACGCTTGGCGCCAGGTGATTAGTTACTTCTATCCTCACCTCCCTTTGGAGACATAAAAAAGTAAATTAAATGCATTTTTTTTTTAAATTGAATTGATTTTATTGCGCAGAGCAGACGTCAGACATAGGCACAGTCTTCTAAAATATAAATGCACAACAAATAACAACAACAATCTGTCCTCCTCTCAAAGGGTCTGGAAATGTAGCGGTCTCCTGAGGTTGTATGCCCCTTCCCTTTCTAGGATTTTGGTTCGTACATTTACAGGAAATTGGTTATATCTTGCCCTATACATTACCTGGAGGGTTTTTAAGATTCACCATGTCATTAAACTTCAGTACCTGTGATTTCAGAAACAAGCCTAACTAAGTATAAGGGAATCGATTAGAAATCTCCAGTATCTTGATGCTTCCTTCAACATATTTGGTTCCCTCTGCATAGTCCTGGACTTGTGAAGGTGATACTTAACTTTATTTGTCCTCTACAGGATACTTCCGCTCCTTGCTAATTAACGTCTTGTACTTTTTGGCTATAAAGCCACACTTTCTCTTACTGGGAAAGGGAAGACAGGTCTACGTCATTAGGCCAATGGCATTGACATTGTATTTGTGCAAGTTGATGGAGATGATGGTAAATGAAAGGTTAGTGTATTATATTGAGTCTAGGTGTTTAGTTGTTAGGCATCAGAGTGGGTTTAGGAAGGGTCGGGGGTATGCATATCAATGTGTTTAGAAAATTAGGTTAGGAAGGCGTACGGGAATAAGGAGGTGGTTACAGCAGTGTTTTTTGAAACACTGCTGGGACAAGCCGCATTGAGGAGTGACAACCAAACTCTGCCGACGTCTCGGTCGGCCATACCAAACGCCGCCCTCGTCTTGCGTCACACATACCACTCTCTGCCCACGTCTCGATTTGAATATTTCGATTGGTCCATCCGTATAGCCATACGGGCGACGGCTGCTTGATTTGCCCAGACCAAATGTAACGTCTAGCGACATGCAATGCGTGGACCATTTGTTGGTTCTGGTTTGCCAGGCTAGGATAGACCTGAGTGAGATTTATCTTTAACATTTTTTGTGGCTCTGGTGAGCAGCGCAATTGGTTATAAGAGTGAAAACTCGCCTTGTCTCAGCTTCTTGATCTCTCTCTGGCTCTTGCCAGGAAGCTTGTCGCTTTTGCTGGATGCACCAGGTGGAATCTTAAAATTAATCAATTCCAGCATTGCAGAACGAGTAGGAATACACGCGTATAAACGTCTCGGGAAATCCAGGAACAATCCAGCGCCTGCCAGCAGTCTGCGGTACCAAGCAAAGTTTCTGTGGGTGCTTCGTTTGGAGCTGCGAGCCACCCACAGCCACAAACGCAGACAGCAGCGTGAAACTCTGAGATGTTCACATGTGTATCCCTAAATACAAAAAAATGTTTGCATCATGTTGTGCTCATGCTTACAGCACAGAAGTATGAGAAAACAAGTTAACAAGTTAACAAGAAACAAGTTAAATATATCATCATAGTTGGTTTGTAGCAGAATGTGCACCAACATGGGTCAGCTTCCTCCAGAGGCTTCGGTCCAGTGTCGTTCTGTGGAGAGTTGGCAGGTCAAGTCCTGACCGTTCGTACTTCGTAGGTATTGTTGTGCCTTCTCTTGTTTTTTTTTCCCTCTACTTCTCTTGCCGACCACTAATCCTTTAAGGCAGAGTTTTGTCAGACCTATTTGGGATCGCGTGTATATGTGTGTCTGTGTGTTTGTGTGTGTCTGTGTCCTCACGATGGTTGTGAATGCTGAGTGTAGTGCTTGTAACAAACTGTAGCCTCCGGTGAGCTAACTCCAATGTACCGGCAGCATGTACAAATTGAAGCGTTTTCCCAACTCCGGGGGCTGTTTCTGATCATTAGCAGACGTTCTAATTAGAAAAGTTGAGTGGACTGTTGTTCACTCTCTTTGTAGTGTTGGCTGCTACACAGCATGGGGGAACAAGGTGGTGTGAGGATAGCCTGACCACTGAGGAAGGTTTAGAGAGAGTATTATTCATTGTAAAAAGGCTGTTTGTACATTTAGCATCATGGCAAATACTTAGATGTGGGACACTTTAGGACGACCAGACTACTACCACCCATACTACTTCCCACATCTCACTGAACGCTTACACGCCTGCATTCCGTGGCCTCTCCATTCCGAAATGAGTTTGCTGAATCATTTTCTGTGATGTTAAGTGTGAATCCAAAAACTGATTTGCTTATTTTTTTAGGGTCCCTCATTTTTTGGGATTCGAACTTCATCGGAATGGAGTTATCTTGGAACGGCATAACACTTATAAGCTTATAAGCTGTGCAAACTTTAACCATGGAATTACATGACAATGCTTGGCAAAGAGTTTATTTATATTTCTGAATTTTAGACGTTTTTAAAATGTATTTAATGTTTTAGTAATATTGTACTGTACCTAGGGTTGCCAGCTTTCAGAAATTAAAATACGGGACACCCATACCTTTAATCATTTCAACATGAACTCAATGCGACCCCAAGTCGCAAAATGTTGAGAGGTGGAAGCCAATTTCACAATTTAGCACATTTTAAATAATCTAATGGGTACAGAGCCATTCGTTAATTCTTCATTATCTCCGCTTCTAGCAGAATGTGCATCAAAATGCATGGGATTAAAGTTTTTATTGTTCGTTTGTGTGCGTGTGTGTGCGTGTGTGAGAAAGGTAGAGAGAGAGAGAGAGAGTGAGAATGTGGGAGAGGTAGAGAGAGCGAGGTGTAGAGAGAGAGAGAGAGAGAGAGAGAAAGAAAGAGAGGGGGAGAGAGCTGGGGTGGAGTATGCAAGACTGTATGGGGTCAGAGCGCTGGATTAATATGAAATGTATGAAATTGAATTGACCGAACGACGTTGATTGATGGTGATGATGGCAGATAGATCACATGCACGCATGCTGTAGCACCTCGATCATTTTCTTTGCTTGTACAACGTTCATAATACATTTGTACAGTTATGAACACCATGTTTTTTCATCAATATTAGAAATACAACAAGCAGTGAAAATACAGGACAAACAGCGTCCCACTGATTGTACCCCTACCAAATAGCTATCTCAGCAGCCGGTCAAAGTTCATGTCGTAGCCAGAGGTATAATACTATTTTATGATCAGGGTGTGTCTTTCCAGGCAGATACAGCGGACTGCAGAGACTGTGTATAGCAACTCTGTTGACTAAGACATCATGTGTCTTGGGCGTTGTCTGAAAACTGTTACTTAAAGAAAGATTAAGAGCCTTTTTCTAGGGGCCAGTCTTACAATGAATAACTAGAAGCACTCAGAGATTGCAAACCTAAAGTACTTTTGTGGAAAGTCTGTAATACAAAGTAAAAAGTACATTAACGAAGTGTGATCCAATAAATTCAACATTTATTAATGTCATTATCCAACATAATTCAACAGATACAAGGCAGAAAGTAATGAAGACAAAATGATTACAGTAAAATAAAGTAAATTGTTCTGCACGGTGTCCTGGTTGGCAAGTTACCACATTTTTTTTTAAGTTGAGTTCAGCTAAAATCAATAAAATTCATAATTTTTGGCTGCAATAGTACAATGCGTCATAATATTTATACGGACATAATTGTTTACAGAGAGATGTAGTGATTCCATTGTACCACTGGGGGCGGCAATGTACAATTAATCATGTTATTAATCATGTGATTAATTAAAATGTAGTACGACAAAGATCGGCGTGACATCACAAAATGAGGGATTTCGGAACGAGGCGGTGGGCTGTGGAGACTGGGAATGCCCACTTTATGCAAATAGTGTATACAACCAGAAAACTGCCCGACTAAATATTTTCATGGCCAAAATTAATTATTGGCACTATTAAAATACAGAAAACAGTCTTAAAAAAAACATGTTTTTCATGTCCCTTCGCCTTTAATGTCACTCAAGATAACTGATGTCTGTTTATTTATCATGACCATTACTCTGGAAGTATGTTATCATCAATCTATCATCATTATGAACAATGTCTACCCAAGAAATAATTAACAAAATGTCAGCTGAAAAGAGTGCAATATGGTTAGATTTCAAGATGGCGGCACCGCACATGGCTGCCCCGGTAACCGGGTGCGTCTTTTTTCTAGTAATTTGACTATATGCGTTAACTGTACCTCAGCATGCTCATACTCCCGTGAACAACTCCCCGATCTTAAACGCAACGCCTCCACAGATTTTCCAGAGCACAGGCAGTCGCAACAGTTAAATAAGGCTGAGCGTATTTAAACGATAGGAGCACTCAACGGCTCCACGATGCGCCTCTGCTCCTCGTATCGTTCGATCCCACGTTTGAGCTTCTCGTACAGCAACTTCCATGACTCAAATACAGCCTTCAGAACCGCCACCCTGGCTCGGATGAACTCGGACCCTTTACTTTTATCTCCCATGGCCAAAGTGATACTGTCTATGCAAATATTAGTGATGTCAACACCAATGAAAATGGCATTGAGAGCAATGAAACTTGCTCGGGCTGCCTTGGCAGCACTTGTGACCTTGGCAGCTCCTGATGCGACATCTGAAATGAGATTGTCCCCCACCTTGATGGCTGTTGCGGCAGCTAGGGTTTCAAACGCAATCTGAGTAGCTGTTGAAACGTTGTTGCCTTCGATCCAGTCAATGTTGATCTGGTTGGTCACCTCGTCTAGACTTTTCTGAACCTTCCTCATATGCTGCGTGAACGCTTCAAACCTGTCCTCGGCTATACCGTGCTGTTTTTTATTCACGGATATCTCTACACCGGTGGTAGCTAAACCGTTTACTGCACTGGTAATTGCCAGCGACGCCCCAACTGCGGTAAATATTGTAGATAACCCAAAAGTAACTGGAGCTAGAGCCAGACCAGCGATTGCTAAGGTCCCACCAACCACCCCTACTGAACTGCCAACGATGCTGGAGATCATGGAGCCCATGTGCATGCTGTCCAGTTTGGTGGCAGCGTCCTCCAAGTCCTTGAGGTATTGCTGCATTTCATCCTGACAATTAGTAAACTCTTCGACAAAGCCAGAAACTGGCTTGCCCTGCAACAGGTTCACCATTCTGAAGTTGTCGTCCTTCCTGCACAAAACATGAAACAATTCAACAGAAGTTGATTATTATTGCCTCTGTGGTAGAGTGACCAAAATGAAATGGTACACGTGTGCTGGCTGTCACTTCTCAATTCATTATGAAAAAATTGAAAAGCTAAGTGTCAAAATATAAGGGACTGATCTATGATTACATGTGCTGTGTACTGTGTATGAGTCCATGAGGCCAAATGTAGCCAAAATAATGTTGACCTGATGACATCAAGTGGTCCCACGTAGGAAAGTATCTGTTGTTTGTCCTCCTCTTTTGCATTGTCAGCAAAGACCACATCCGGTAGTATGAAACAGCCGTGTTCAACAACCTCTGGACAGCTGTGAGACACAAGGACAATACAAATGACACCGTAAATGTTGTGACTCGGATTTTGATCAATTATTTTATTAATCATGATTACTTCTAAAGAAGCAATCTTACTGAGCTGGCTCATTCAGAAGTTGGGCGAGAGATCCATAACAGCATATGAGAGAGAGCGGTCTCTCTCATACACACTCTCTCTCTCTATTCTACTCACCAAATTATTGAAATGAAATGGCATTGGCGAATGTGGACGTGGCAAACGGGGCTAACTTCAGCATCCTCAGTCAGGGAAAGGGTGATTGAGATAGATTGCATGCAACGGCCCGCCAGAGATGAGCCAGACGAACAGGCATACACCTTGCCATGCCAAACAACCAGTGTTTTACAGTAAGAATAAAAGTTCAACAAAGTACATAATCCAACACAACAAATGTGCAGACAGGCACAAAAGATACCGCCCCCTCTCTGCAAAAGTCGGCTGTGGAAATTTCCCTTCGACTAAGGACGAATATGTTTGAATTTCATATGAACAGCAATAACGCACGCACAGGCACACACATTCACGTAGGTGTTCGAAGAGTGAGCAGTGATGGAGGCACCGCATGGACCAAACGCTGCAGGAATGCCGTACTGTGTATATGCTCCAAGAGTGGGCCGTGAGACAGGGTGTGGTCACAACCAGTATGTGTGTGTAGTGGCATGGGGGGGCTTTCGACTGCGGATGTGATCAAGGTTTTTTTTTTTTAAGTTATTTTTTCCGCCGTCAGCTTAATTTTTCCATCTTTATTGGAAAGGATTAGTCGGAAACTGGGTTGAAGAGATCGGGGGTAGACATTGCAGACAAGTCGATGAGCGTAGTCGACCTCGCGACACTGCGGTAGACACAGCGCCACTAACATGAATGGGGTCGCGTTAGGTGCGGTGTCCATAACCACTCGGCCAACGTGGACCCCTTTTTTTTGACTGTGCTGGTGGTTATGGTGACAGAGTAATGGTACTCAAACTATATCCCAGCCCACATGATCATTCGCCTGATCTCTCAGTTTGGATTGTATGTTATGAAATCCCTGTGTTCCAAAAAGTTGTTTAAGGGTTGTTTAGTCACAGTAGTTGTTTAGTCACAGTTTGTTTGTTTCAGACCCGCTACTATTAAAATTCGACTTTGGTCAGTCTACACGACCACTATGTTCCCCGGTTCTTTTACTTCGTAGGAAGGTTGAAATGAGACAACCACAATCTTCGGTGCTCGTATTTATCAGGTTATTAAAAAGGATTAATTACAATTCCTATATAATTTGGTCATATAATATTTCAGGTACTCGGACAAGACATGCTGTCTCGGGCGCTGGCTGAATCTCTCAAACTCAGACTCAAACTGCTTGAACGCCCAGTATATCCACAGAAGAGAGGGAGGGATAGAGGGGTAGAGATGGGCTCGTGTATGTATGTAAATGTGTACATTTAAGGCAAGCAGTCTTCTCCATGCTGCATCGTTACCATATATGGAAGTCGAGATCTCTGTCAGGCACGTGTCCTGTACATGTGCATTACCACAGTCCTGTAGGTAATAAAAGTAGCTGGTACTCTGTAAGTAATCTATACTCTGTATCATTTTGAATTCTTTCACTACACATGTATGATTAAAAACATTGCATGGCTACCTGCGGGAAATCTCTTCACAGATGGTCTTAGTGACGTCAAGATACTTTCTCAGCTCAGCCTCGAAGACGTCAGTGTTGTGAAGACTTGGTCTGAAGAACTCTTCAGTGTTTCTCCTGAAATGCACCAGGAAAGGGGCGACCTTGCGTGCTGCAAGGATACTCTGCTCTACGTACTGCCGTAAGACCCTCAGAGACATGTGGAAGGCTTCTCTAGACTCGAAAACATGGCAGGAGGTCGCAGCCAACCTCTCCAAAACATCCAGGAACTGCTGAAGTCGCTTCAACTCTTTCAGAGCTGTTTTCAGGGGTTTATCTAGATCTCTCTCCAGCTTCTTGTATTTCTTTTTATTCATGAATCTGAATTTAGTTTTGATGGCGTCTTGGACAGATGCACCTATGCTGCGTGATTTACTGCTTGAGTTTGATTCGTCAGTCTGCTCTTTAGTGTTCCCGTTTGATTTGTTGGTCTCCTCTTTAATGTTCCCGTTTGATTCGTTGGTCTGCTCTTTAATGTTCCTGTTCGATTCGCCGGTCTGCTCTTTAGTGTTCCCGTTCAGTTCGTCGGTCTGCTCTTTAATGTTCCTGATGCAGGCGATTGAATCATGCATTCGCCTCTGCCATTCCTTGTGTCCTTTGCAGAAGTCTGTCACTGTGTTCATGTAGTGCACAGTGTCTTTGATGTACTGCTCCACCATTGTGTTCTGTTCTGTTTGTGACAACAGGAAAAATTGCATTAAAGGGGTACTTGACAACCAGTTCTCTTGACTTGATTGCTGCTGCCCCTGAATTTTGTTTTTCAAATGATTGTTGTTTTGTTCATTTAATGACTGAACATGAAATTAATGCACTATGTTCTTAATTTAGGTTTTAACTTAAATATAATGTTTTACAGTTGTTATCTATCAAACTTTTGATATAATCATCAAATATTTTTCACCTTAAAAAGGGAAACTGAGGAACACTAGTGATCAGCAGCAGTAATGTTGCTACTCCTTCATTTATATTCTATTTCTATTTAATATTGTGTAGGTATACTGCTTGATGTGACTGGATAGCCACTATAGGGTGTTGCAAAAGCAATGCTGAATGCAGAGCCATAAGCAATGTGGCAATGTCCCACCTACTGTATGACATCAAGACTTGAAGTGGTGAGTCCAACAGGTATCTTAAACTTCTCTGTAACAGTGGACTACAATAAACAATTCAAGTGCAGAATGGATTTTTAAAATCTCTGTTCCGTTGCTATTGAGTGCAAGCAAACAGCTTTTAACGTCGCTCACAGTGTAGTTGGTCTGTGTGTGAACAAAGAACCGGTGTTTGGTGTTTTGAACAGAGAAGGTTATCACACAGCTTAATTATTACCCCCAAATGCGGCACACAGGGATGTAATGTCAACATTCAACACGGCACGCTAGTGAAAAACGTAAAAAGAAGAATTATGACTGAAAGACAAATACAAATTAAAATAATCTTGTAATGCAATGTAATCTCCTACTTTACCATTGAAATGAGATGGCAGAATTAATTATTGCAATGTTTTATGAATAACTTGTAACAGTAAGTTATCTTTCAAAGCCTGGTAACAAACATATCAACTACAAATTAAGACATCCTCCAGATATAGTGTGAAACGAACCCGAGGTTGCTGCATAAGAATCACACAACGCATATGATTGGATAGGAAAGAACATCATGTAGGCGGGTGGAGTTCCCAGCATGCAACGGGAGCATAGCGAGCAAGGTGAAAGTGAACACACTGACTATGTCCGAAATCGTTCCCTATCCCCTACTCCCTACCCCCCATATAGTGCACTCACTTATAGTGCACTCAACAGCAACGGCCGAGATTTCGGACACTAGAGTTAGCGCCGTCAAAATTATTATAAAATATAATTATAAAAAATATAATTATAAAATTCAACAATTGTCAGTAAAAGTCAAAAGTACTGACATTTATAACGTTTTGTCGCAGTTGCTTGCTATTGACTCCCGCCGTGCCATTTTTTAGTTTAGGTAATTTTTTAAAACCTCTCGCAATGCATTATGGGTTATATTGCTTTGTCTAAGGTACATCCGATGCTCACTACTTTTTGCGGTGCATTGTGGGATACTTTCAGTGCACTATTTAGGGTGCATGGAGAATTCTGACACCCTTACAAAATGGCGTGTGTCCCATATAGTGCACTATATGGGACATAGGGAGCGATTTCGGACACAGCCACTGTGACTGAGATTGTCTGTGCCTACACCAGTGTATATAAGCAGTTGGTTGCTCTACCGTCCAGCCGATTACCATCAAAGCAATCACTGTGTGTACAGTTTGCCTTTGTTACACAAACATCACATAAATTGGACTTACCTGTCACCAAGAATCTGACAGGAATTCTGTACCAGTAGTCAGCAGCAGTCTGTGACTCAGGGTGAGGGTTGTTCCACACTCCAACCTTTTATATAATCTAGTATTGACAGGTAGTCATGCACAGTGCCAGGTGGCCAATCACAGTCAACCAGGCCCATCCCATTGGCTAGTCGGAGTGTTTGTCATCGTTTTATGATTATGCTGACTGTGTCCAAGATCAGATAAATTATCTGCTTGATATCCCTGCAGCTGTTGAGACAGGAATAGACACTGGTTTCGAATAGAAAACTCACTTGTTTTAAATGTCAAGATGTTATGTTTTTTTATTTGATATGGAATTTACAAATTACATTGGATTAACTAGATGCATTGACTCAGTGTATTTAGCAAGTCTGATCCCTTAATATTTTTTTAAAGACCTTAAAAACGAAAACGCCCCTATGTTCCAAAATCCCTATTTTCTGAAAGGTTATGGGTCTTGGGGGTTAACCCCTAATCCTAACCCATAAACGACCTGTAACTTCCCCTAGCCTAACCCCTTCCCTAAACCTGTCCCCTACCCAATTGACCCATCATTTTTCTGAAAATAGCGATTTCGGAACACAGGGATTTCAGACCATAGGTTGCTTGCCCCTAGGTGATTATCTGGACATGCCTTATACTTGAATGTCACATGTCTATAAGATATCACGCTGAGCCATAAAGACACATGTTAATAAGATGCTGCCTTAAGGGTTTTTGAACCTGTTTTTCGAAACCCATAGACTGTCCTGCTTCATCGCTTTGTGTCGGACTCACCTTCTGGGTGTGACACAATAACACTGTGAACTGAAAGTGTTAAACTGATAATATAGCTCGAAACCACCCTCCAGTCAACACAGGGTGGGGAGGGGGAGGAAGGGGGGCAATCAGGGCTTGAAAACAAAATTATTTTTCAAACGATCCCTTCTGAATGGTTCAGCCAGGCCTATCTTTAACGTTTTAGTTCTCGGAACCGTTCCGCCACCAAAATATCGGCCTGAACTGGCAAAAATGTGGTTCGTTCTTAAAGTTCCTAATTTTGTGAAATGTTACGTTTTTTATATAGTTTATACAGAATATATTTGGTGGACTTTCAAACTTCAGTACAACTGTATTAACGTGAAAACCGGGTTTAAAACGGCATTACATTCGCTTCCTCGTCTGTCCACATGGAGCCCCAGATGCATGGGGCTTGATGACTGACAGTGAAAGTGGACAGAAATAGTCTCCCAGACATAGGATATGTTAAAATATGTAGAGAACAGAAAAAAATGTTTAACCGGTGTTGTGGATTTCTTAAAGTTACGTTTCTGTTCCGGAACAGTTGAAGAAATTTTTTGTTTCTGTTTCCGCTCCTCGTAAAATTCCGTTCGTTTTCGTTTTTCGTTTTTCGTTCCTTGAACCGGTTTGGAGCCCTGGGGCAATAAGACATTGCAGATCCAAATCGGTCCTTGAGCCGAAAAGGTTGGGGACCCCTCGCCTACTGTATGCATTCATACACATATTCACTCATGTTCTACAAGCTTGTTGTATGTAACTTCCCTGAACCCAGCATAAATGTGTATACAATGTTTTGCCTAATAAAAATGGTGTAGTCACAGACCTGTCTGATTGAAATATATTTGAATTGTATATTAACATATTTGTGTTTATGGAAACAATGGTCAACAATGGGGATTGTTCCTTACGCCCCTGGTAGGTGAGACAGATGAGAGATTGTTTATAGATTTAGATTTATTCCACTAGTCTCTTTGTCCTGGAATGCTGACCGAAACAAGCGTCACTCCAATTGAGAGGATAAACTTTGGAGCCAATCAATAATCACGCCCCGGTTCGGAATGTTTATGTTACTGTATTAGTGTTGTACAGCAGGGGTCCCCAACCACCGGGTCGCGGTGACCCCTGCCGTACAACACTATATACGTTCATTATTTTATATTATTGTTTTCCTTGATGGTTATGTAGCGCTGTGTACATTTTTTCCATCTTCTTTTATGGATGAGTGTGCATATTTTTACAGCTTTGTCCATGCACGTATGGTCATAGTCTAGTTACTACAAGACACATTTTATTGTTGAAGAATGTGTGCACCAAATTATCTAGTGGAACCACGTGCTAAAGGTCACAAACCAGGACTGGACAATGTTTAACACTTGTAAATGAAACGGGGAATCCCCCAGACTTTCTCCCGAGAGAGGGGGCTGTTTTTATGGTAGTGTAATAATAACAACAACAGCAATAATATTGCAGTCAAAATATTGGGATTCCCCGTTTTTCTGACTGGTAATCTGTCGGAAAAATGGGGTGTCGGAAAAGCGGCATGTTGGAATATTGCGGCGCTTTCTGTCGCTACATGTGTAAGTGTAACTTATTACCTACCCTACATGCAAAGGAAAAGCAACATGCAAAGTGGAACAATGTTCTGTGCTATGGGAAGTCCACCTTTGTCCACCTCAAATGAAATGGCAAAAGTAGATGTTATGTGGTATTCCATTGTGACATTGCATTCCAGCATGTTCTGCAGTTACTGTATATAAGCAGGAGCGCAAGTGCAATCCTGCCTTTTGTGATTCCGGTGTCCTGAAATAAACATCGCAAGAGCACAAGGAACGCCAAAATTCATTTTGGAATGCAGAGACCTTGGAATGCAGGTGTGTTACCACAAACTATTATGTACACAAGGTTCAAAAGCCAGCATCTGTGTATGCTTATGGTCCGGTATGGGGCAGTGTTAGTGCCAATAGCAGGGTAACCTATTACACTTGCTGCCATCCATGCTTCTTTGTGGATGGCCCTGCTTACTTTAACAAAACAGTGCTGACCTGTATTCTGTTCTTGTAACAACAGCGTGTTTTTGCGTGTGAAACTTTGCATTGAAAGAAGATGCAAGGCAAGGAGGAATCGCATGCGTGCGTATATAATTTATTTTGTGTGGGCTATGTATGCTCATGGAACAGGGTGAAGCTGCCATATTCAAATTAGGACACAATGATTGCACCGACCACTAAAGGCTGCACAACCGATAGTGGTTGGCAATCGACTGGTTTATATGCGGCGCATCTTGAGGAAGGAGCTTTGGTAAGGGTTTATTTCCCCATGATGCATTGTGTGAATTCTGCAGCACTCCTTGCATTGTGTGTGTAGTTATCTTGTAGCAACCCCTGGTGGTCATTTTACACCCATTACATGTATATGGGGTTTAGAGTCTTTAAGGTCTTTAAGGCTTGTTGTTTAATCACTGTGGGATTATGGATTAAACCTACCCCTAACTTAATCCTAACCTAACATTAACCTAACCCTAACAAAATGAGAAGATTGTTTTTGGGATTCATACTTTATCGGAATGGAGTTATCTTGGAATGGTGAGTGCCCCTTCAATGAACCATCTCCTGTGTTCATTGAACATTGACTGCCCCTCTACGTAGTGTCCTGTATTCTGTCTTTCCCAGAACATAGACTCCTGTTGATTGTCTGTCCCTGTACACTGTCTGCCCCTGTGCAGAGACCCCTGATCACTGTCTGTGAATGCAATGGGGGCATCACCAACCATTGTTGAGAGGAAAACAATGGCGGAATAAGTAAAAATCTATTGGTGTTTAACAGGACTTCACACCAGGCTCCCTTGTTAGGCCCAAGCGAGTGTTGAAAACGAACATCATTGGAGCCACACGTAGTTAATAGAAACTCATAAACGTAAAAGGGAGAGAGGAAGGCAAAGTTTAGTCGAGGTTAATTCAATTTTCTCTCTCCCTGGCAGCCCATCTCTTTCGCTACATTTAAACGGACTAATTGAATCATTTGCAGCTAAGGCGGCTATTTTAAAACTAAATTGGCGTTGCAAGTTTGCAAGCTAATGATTTTTTTTCTTTTTTACTGACTACTGGGTCGCCCAAAAACACATAATGTCACTGACAGTGGCTGGGAATGTGTCTTTGGGATAGTGACTCAGTCAGTGTTCATGAGTAATATAGCCATGCACCTAAACAAGAGACCATTATGAGGACAACATTTAGACCAACATATTTTTAGCAATAATAATTGACTGCATGAGCTTTGTTTCTTTCATATGTGCTTCCTTTGCACCAGACATTCTAGAAGTGGCAATCAATCACAAATAATTATGTGTACTATATTATTACATCATACTACCATGGTATTGTTAATTATATATTGCCATTGAAATATTTAAAATGTTAATTATGCGGAATGTCTTCATGGCCAAAATATTGTAATGGTTGGGGCGCCTCCACTCCGGGGGAGCAGGCAGGTGCACCGGGGCAGGTACGTCTGGATAGCGTTCAGACGAGGGGCCAGCCTGGCTACCATCCAGATCGTACTATACCCCTCCGCAAGCGACCGGGCAGTGACTCATGGTGTCACCATTCATTGCACTACGCCCCTCCCACAAGGCTACCGTCCTCGGGAGCTGAATCTGTTTCGCACTCCTTGTCCACGGACCCCACCATCTGACCGAGCGGCCAATCCCACTTCTGAACAACAATGTGATGGTTGGGGCGCCTCCCCTCGGAGGGAGTAGGCAGGGGCACCAGGGCAGTTACGTCTGGATAGCGTTCAGAGAGGATGCCAACCTGGCTACTTGCCAAGCAGCATCCAGATCGTACTAATACCCATCCGCGAGCGACAGCTCAGTCACTCATGGTGTCACCATTCATTACAATATGATTAATAAACAATTCTACTTAAGTAATTTTAAGTATTAAAACGTGACATTCAACCTGGACCTAGTAATTACCTGTAATTATACCAACGAGGCTTTTATAGAGTAAAATCTTTACTACCCGTTACATCATCATATTTCACTATATCCACTTGTAGCAGGTTGTGCACCAACATGGGTTTGCTCCTGAAGCGCGGATCCAGTGTTGTTAGGGTCGGGGTGGGGTCACTTTTTTGCACCTTCCACAAATCTCTCAAGACAGAGACCGTAGTGTTTTAGAGCTCTGCATTTCATTATTGCAGAATTCTCACACATGTGTAGGATAATGTCTCAATTGTGAGCGTTGTTTAACACATTCAGTGTGTGATATGAGTCCTGCCAGGTGTGGCTAAGCGTCATTAATTCATTCCTAAGAAAAATGAAGAAAATCAAGCTGGAATGAATTTAGACTAGGTTTACAACCTTCCAGTTGTTTGAACAGTCACTTTACCAACTGAGCTAGCCAGCCCTATTATGCCTTCATGCGTTGTCGATTTTATGCGCTGCGCCACTGACGAATTTAACAATAAACAAATCGCACCCATGTTATATGGAACATGTTTCATGGAGTTTCTATGAAAAATAAGTAAATGCTGTGCCGTAATCATATTTTTGTATGACGTCACCGCTAGTAAGCATAACGTTGAGACACATCTTAAATGAAAACACACGATGTTCCAAAGGTTCTTGTTCTCAATCTGGCGCCAGGCAATGAACAACTGAACATAGGGCGCCAGACTCTGGAAGCTGAGTTTTTGCAACCGCGCTCTTACGCGTAGGCAAACATCCCCACCTTGTGGCCGATATGGGTATGTGCAAGACTGGTTAGTACACGTAAACATTAGCCTGGCAAGCCAGACCCAATGCATCGTCCACGAATTGCACATCGCTAGACGCTGCGTCTAACGATGTGCAATTCGTGGACGATGCATTGGGTCTGGCTTGCCAGGCTACATAAACATATCACTGAAGATGTTGGGGCCTACTGGCTCACAAATCATGTGTATATCCCTGTAATATAAACCTGTCTGAATCCACGAGTGTGCTTCAAAAGGATGATGCATATGGACACCATGATAAACATTGTTCATTTTTTTATGAAACAACAGGATAAACAAACAAATACATTAAAAAAAGAGATTTCAATGGGGGCTGAAGCATTAGTGAGGAGTCATCTCTGCATGTAAGTTTGCGAAACATGAACTCTGAAGGGAATGCTAAAGAGAACAATTCAGGTCACAGGGATGAGATGTTTCCGCAGGCTCCTCTGCATCTTGAATAAAAGAGCATGTCACCAATGAAGAAGTGAAAAGCAGAACAAAAGCAACCCATCGGGCCATATAAAGACCTATAAACCACAGTAAAAAACAAAAACTAATATGGTACGGACATGTCATGAGATAAGTTCTAAGTCTTTCAAGTTTCATTTTAACGGTAAAGCCGAATATTTTCCACAAATTATATCTAACCACAATGTATAATGTAGAGAAGAGGATCCCAACTTTCTGAGAGATTTGTGATTCTTTTTTTACCTTCTAAACATATTTTATGGAGAACGTCTGTGGAAGTCCATGGCTCTGCTTTTTAGTTAGTAGGAACTTTAAGCATGCACGGTTTTCATGAAGGCGACAGGACCATGGAATCGACCTCGACTCCCACTGTTTTCAGTCACCATAAGAAGGTTACGGCGGACACTGACTTATGTTTACCACACAACAGAGCGGAATGGAGAGCTAGAGGGGAGTTGCTTTATGCACTTCGAGATCATTTAATTTCAGATTTTGTTGTTGCTTAAAATGAAACATATCGTGCTGCCCAGTAGCTCAGTCGGTTAGGCAGAGGACTGGAAAGCATGCATATGCCTCAATGGCGCAGTGAGTTGGTGGTTCGAATCTTGCCACCGACGTATTTCCCACATGCCTGTCGGAAACAGGTGAAGATGGGTCTTCACCTGTTTCCGCTAACCCTAATAAATAAAGCTGAAAAAAAAAAACATTAAAAAAAATGAAATATGTCAAACATTAACATTTGCCACATCAAGTGTATCCATTATTGGATCTTGATTTAATGGGAGACGAGTGTTCATCTGAGTTTTGCAAAACAATAAAAAAAATACTTGTGTTTGTCAAATTTGGCAAAATATAATGCTTAGGCCTAAATAAAGAAAAACATTTGGAACTGAAACCGCTCAAATACGTAGTGAGAGAAATTTTATATTTCCGTTTACTGCCGTTTATAAATTATATTTGCCCGCCACAGACCCACGCATAGTCGGCAGTACCGGAAATAGCCTCTTTCCACGTAGTAGATCAGTCTACGATGGTAAACAAAGCCAACAGTTCAACTTGAGTATCGGAACAGTGGAGAGTGGAAACAGATCAATTTCCCTTCAACGTCGCGAAAACCGTGCATGCTAAAGTCCTCATGACCAAACATGGCAACTTGATGGCCACAATATTGCTGGAATGCGCTTCATACACCTCACTTCAAACTGGCCTGGCACAAACGCATCGTTCACGCATCGCTAGATGTTTGCATTGGGTCTGGTAAAACCAGGGTCGGAAAACGTAAAAAAAAACCAAAAACGTGTCAATCAAATCGTGTTATCCAGTCACAGCGCAGTAGGTGGGACAAGCACCGTGGAGGCGTGACAACCAAACTCCGCCAACGTCTTGTGTAGACCGGAAAAAAAAAAACCCGCCCACGTCTCGTGTAGCCTGTACAAACTCCGCCCATGTCTCGCGTAGCCCGTACACGTCTGTGCTGATTGCCCGATTGAATCCGTACCGACGGCTTGCCTGATTTTCCCAGACCCAATGCAAGCATCTAGCGATGTGCGATGTGTGGATGGTGCGTTGGTTCTGCTCGCCAGGCAATCAAACATCTAAATGAGGACATTGTTCATGTGGTTAAAGATGCTTGGGAGATGATGGCACGTCCTCACATCTTCTTAACACGTTTGCGTGGCCGCTGGTTGAATACAGGCGAGGCGTCCATCAAGGAGTCGGGAGACTGAGAGGCAT
>OMKY01135895.1:0-13551 GCA_900302395.1 Bregmaceros cantori | reverse complement strand
ACCCACGCATAGTTGGCAGTACCGGAAATAGCCTCTTTCCACGTAGTAGATCAGTCTACGATGGTAAACAAAGCCAACAGTTCAACTTGAGTATCGGAACAGTGGAGAGTGGAAACAGATACATTTCCCTTCGACGTCGCGAAAACATGCATGTTAAAGTCCTCATGACCAAACATGGCAACTTGATGGCCACAATATTGCCGGAATGCGCTTCATACACCTCACTTCAAACTGGCCTGGCACAAACGCATCGTTCACGCATCGCTAGATGTTTGCATTGGGTCTGGTAAAACCAGGGTCGAAAACGTAAAAAAAAAAAACGGGTCAATCAAATCGTGTTATGCAGTCACAGCGCAGTAGGTGGGACAAGCACCGTGGAGGCGTGACAACCAAACTCCGCCAACGTCTCGTGTAGACCGGAAAAAAAAACCCGCCCACGTCTCGTGTAGCCTGTACAAACTCCTGTGGATGGTGCGTTGGTTCTGCTCGCCAGGCTATCAAACATCTAAATGAGGACATTGTTCATGTGGTTAAAGATGCTTGGGAGATGATGGCACGTCCTCACATCTTCTTAACACGTTTGCGTGGCCGCTGGTTGAATACAGGCGAGGCGTCCATCAAGGAGTCGGGAGACTGAGAGGCATAGCTTCCGTCAGAAGCCCCTCCTCCTCCTACAGAAAACAGATGTAGGAATCAATCTTTTATGAGCATATTCTTACACACACACATCTTATGTGCCTCAGATTGATACAAAAAACATACGGATACAGATCATTGCAGCATTTGGAAAGAACAAATTACTCCTTATGTCAAAGAGAATTCAATGAGCGACCGTAGCATGTGCATGTCTATTTACAAATATGTCTTGCTTGTTAAAAAGGCAGTCTGAACACAAAGGACAAAGAAAATGGATTTAGCCCTGGAAACTGACTTGCGCTAAAACCGAGACGAACCAGAGTATTTGATCCTCGTGATTGATGATAGTCGCCTCTGTGTCAGGCGTCATTAGCAGGGCTTTGAACCAAAAAATGTTTTTCCAATCGATTTGTTCCGAACTGAAACGGAACAAATTGACGTTCCCGAAACGGTTAGAACAAAAAAAATTGTTTCGTTCCTGTTAGCGTCGCAGCGGGCGTGTCACCGGTTTCCGGTTTTGTTTCAGTTCTTTGAACCGCTTCAAATCCCAGGTTATTAGACCACTCAGTCATGTCTTATGACTTCTGTCTTCTTGTGATATTACTTATATAACGTTTAACCTAGTGTGATTGAGGGTAGACCGTGGTGCATTGTGGGAGATAGGGTCCTGAAGTTGAATTCATGATAGAACATGTTTGGAGGCGAGGCTCACAGCATGAGATAACCCTTCAAGAATTTGTAAATATCGATTTACTGCCCAAAAACACATTAATCTGAGGAATTTGTTTTGAAGTATTTTTTATTATTATTTTAGTGTTCATTTTATTATTTAGATGATGTTGGAATAACTATTAATCACAGTTTACAATTAAAATAAGGTAATATACTACTTCCTTGGTTTGACAATTTAAAAATGGTGCACAAGAACTTTCTTACTAGTACCAGTCTACCTCTAGACACTTGACTGCCTACCTCTTTGCACACAAAAAAACTTTTTTTGCCCTGCATAGATATCAAGATATATATTGTGATATAGTGGCATTGTGGCCAATGCAATTTGAATTAACCTTACCAGTAGGAGAGGACGTCATGGCGCCTCCAGAGTCACTCATGGTAGACATGGGCTCCTCCTCAAAATCATCTCCTCCCAGCTGATGCTGAGAGTGTCCAGGTCCGGAGCCATCGTCTCCATCCTGGGGCTCGATCTTCACGTGGGACCACAGGGCGGGGCTCCCGCCTCTTCCCCCGCCTGCACAGGAAGTGGCGGAGAAACGCCATTAAAGGACTCCTACTGCAAAATGCATATTTTTACCCAGTTCTCGTCTCAGTGACACTATCTGCACGTTCTTCACTGACCGTAGGCGATACATACCCAATTACCCATCTTACCTGCGTGCGTGCACTCACTCTGCACACAGCTATACTTTGTTAGCATAGCTTAACCTTATGGACTAAAAGATCACACATTTTTACTTGTGCCAAGCAGGTTATGTTTACGGTCACGTTGGTTTGTCTGTGAATGAATGAATTATATTTTAGGACATTAAACATTAGCCATTAAACATTTCAGCATACCTGAAAAAGTTATGCACGGATCTGGATTACATTTTGTAGAATTGTTGGAAATGACCAATGGAACAAGTGATTAAATCATGGTGCTTTTCTGTAGCCTATAAGTAACATAAATATTTTGACAACTGAAATCACCCCCAGCAACACTCAGCAATTGCCTCTACTCTACTGTGTGGTACGCATGGTGTAGTGGTTAGCATCCCACCTCCGGCAGATCGTGAAAATGTATAATCCTGCATACCACCAAGAGCGTGCTCGCATACCATGGTGACAAGTGATTACATTTTGGTGCATTTCTGTAACCTTTAACCTACGTAATAGCGTCTAGATGTTTTGGCATCAGTGACCCCATGGCCTTGGTGCAGGTTTGCCCTCTCCAAGTGCTTCTAATTTCTATTTAAATCCGGTCAGTGTCAGACGACCAAAGGTTGGTTACATAAAATGAAATGTAGCATATTTTAGTTGACTTCATCTTCACCCCTGTTTGGGTCCGTGAGGCAAAGTTAGGCTAACAAATTTGTGCTGAGTGGCAGAGCGACTGCACACATACACACGAGTGGTAAGCATCGACTCGGCTAAGAATATATCTCGGTATGAATCTTGGGTGGCGTTTTCCTCCACAGCTAACCTGAGGTATGTGGAGAAGGGTCTCCATCCAAACCGGCTGCCATGGGGAGGGCCTGGTCTCCTGAGGCAGGGTCCGCCTCGGGCTCCTCACTGACTGGGAAAGAGATATCGCTAACTGGCTCCTCTTTGACCCGGGGAGGCTTTGAGTCCTCCACAGCCTTCTCTGGATTCACCACACGTTCGTACTCCTCTCCCAGATCCTTACTGAGCTTGGGGAAAATACCAACTAGGGGTTACAATTAGGGCAGCAAATAAACGCTTATTTATTTTTATTTTTTAAAGTTTTTTTTGGATGCAAGCGCCGTTTTTCATTCTTTATTGAGAGAGATAGTGACAGGATTAAATCGAAAACTGGGATGAAGAGTCGGGGGGGAGAAGTTGCAGAAAACCGGACAGGGGATTTGAACCTGCGGCACTGCTCGACCTATGGTCTGGGGGATGCACTCTCTACCCGCTTGGCCACCACGCACCCCCTAATAACCACTTATTTTGACCACCAATTAATCAGCCATTTTTACTGAAAAATTAATTTGAAAAACATATTTTTATTTATTTTTTATTATAACGATCATTAAGGCGAAACATTAATAATGAAAACCTTTTGATGTCTCACTATATCTACCCCACAGTACAGATAGTGTAACATTTCCATTTACCGTTACACCTCCTAAAGAAGAAGAAACCTTTGAGCCAATTCTGGAAAATACATTTAACCATTTTACA
Organism: Bregmaceros cantori; assembly: GCA_900302395.1. Lineage (NCBI taxonomy): Eukaryota > Metazoa > Chordata > Actinopteri > Gadiformes > Bregmacerotidae > Bregmaceros > Bregmaceros cantori. Next base: position 9,993 of record OMKY01135895.1, on the reverse strand, counting down.
AACACACGCCATCAACACTGTCGATTCTTGAAGAACGGCAGTGGCATACATTAGGCAGAAACAAAAACGACAAACACTTGAAACGTATTAGTGTTTCACGTATTAGTGTATGCAGAATAAACAATGCAGCAGGCACATTTTTCTGTGACACTCAAACTAGCGAATGTAATTATTTTAAACTTCACACGTGAAGTGTGAAGCTAGAAAACATGTCTTTTAAAAGATCGTTAAGGCCAAACATTGTAGTTTTTTAATTCAAGACTTTTTTTCCGACCTGACACAATTACATACAGACACATGTACATTCAAGTGCACAGGGAAATATAAAATGCAGACTTAACAGGATGGCAAAGTATTCAGTATACATGAAAGTCAGTGATAAAGTGCAGTAATATAGAGCATAAAGTGCAGAGGTGGACAGATTCTAATAAGCCGTTACCTGCAGCATGTAACTGTGGTAATCTTTGATGCGGACCTGCCAGAATCTTTGCAGACTGAGCACCGAGCCGAGGCCCAACTCATGGAACACCTGGTTAAAAGGTAAAATGCATTCAGATGTTTTTTCAATCTCTACCCCACAACAGCAAAACAAAAAGCAAAGCACGCTCCCCCCGCTGGGGGATTTTGAGGATTTTGTTTGTTCTCTAAGTTCCTTATATTATGCAATGTTAAGTTTAGTTAGTTTATAGAAAATATATTTGATGGATTTTCGAACTTCAGTGCAACTGTATTAACTTGAAACCTTTACATTCACTTCCTCATCTGTCCACAAGATGGAGCCCTAGATGCATCGGGCACCATGCCTGACAGTGAAAGTTGGATGGATGCTTACCTGGAAATAGTCTACCGGAACATAAGCTATGTTAAAATATATAGAGAACAAAAAAAACGTTTTAACCGGTTTTGAGGTTTTCATAAATGTTCCATTTATTTTCCCGAAAAGTTGAAGAAATCTTTTAGTTTCCGTTTCGGCTCCTCGTAAAATTCTGTTCATTTTCGGTTTTCGTTGCATGAACCGGTTCGGAGCCCTGCTAATAAGGAACTGATAAACACACAAACAGCCAAGGTAGGCAAGTGAGGAATAAAATAATTCATAATTAAGGTAGCAGCCAAGCCCACCTGCTCAACCACGTCTGGAAAGGGACTGGCACCAACACAGGCCTCCCGGTCCACAGCCACACGCAGCAGCCCGGCCACACGCAGGTAATGCTCATGGACCTGACGCACAGGAATAAGACGAGAAAAAAAAAAAGCAATTCCCTCCCTTCTCCACTAGAGGTCGGTCTAATCGTGTTCAAAATAAACACGACTGATGAAAATATACAGTACCGGTGTTCTTTTCCACATGAATTATAATATTTTTAAATGATTTGCATAATGACATTCAAGTGATGTGAAGTGTACAGGATAAGTGTGGAAGAAACAAGGACCAACCAGGTCGGTGAGTGTCTCCAGAACACTCTCCTGGGCGCAGTGGAAGCCGGCGTGGGCCAGGACCGTGGCCACAGACTGGTAGAGGAGCTGGCGGCAGGACGACCAGCTGAGCTCCGTCACTGGTTCTCCTTTACCTCTATGGAGCACAATAGGACATGCAGAGTGACGCCAAGTATGTCTCAGTGCGGCTAAGTATGTTTAGTGCGGCGTGCTTTGTACATACTACATCTAGGGATGCACCGATACCGTTACCGGTATTGGGTATCGGCCCCGATACTCACTTATGTACTCGAACTTGTCAAACAGTTGCCGATACCATGAACCGATACCGCTACCATTACTGTGAAATGAGGCGGTGTTGCCTATTCTACTCTGACCTACATTCATGTCCAAATAATATATCAAATATACATATGTTTAATTTTCTTTTTGGGAGAGGGGGGGTGTATCGGTAGAACTCGGTATCGGTGAGTATTGTACTCGTACTCGTATCGGTTTTCAAAAAACGGTTTTGATGCATCCCTAACTACATCAAAATAAGAGGAGCTCTACTTTTTATGAAAAAAAGTTTATTGAAGAGATGTATTTTGGATGATTGTGCTAGAGGAATAATAGTACAATGAGATTTGAGATATAAAATTGTGTCTGTTCCATGTTACAGACATGTCAGTTTTTGTTCAGTGTTCAGCTAAAGTGTTATTCAATTAATCATTTGCAAAGCCAACCAAAGGCTCCACTTCCAGTTTTGGTGTGAGTGGGTAGGCGTTGATTCGCTTCTACAGAGCCACTATGGAGAGTGTCCTCGTAGTCTCAGTCACAGTGTGGTACGGCAACACCACCACCTTGCACACATTGCATCTAAAATCACCGGCCACAACCTTCCAAACATTTCCTCCCTTTACACCGCACGCACCAAGCGGAGGATGCAGAAGGTGATTTCCGACTCCTCCCACCTTTGCTTATTAAATACATTTGTAAATGTAATCTCTCTTGTCCGAATATGTTCTCTGCTGCGCCTAATTACCCCCTCTGTTGTGTCTGAAATGTTCTCAGTCATGCCTACTTTTGATTGTCTGTTTTTAAGAGCTGCACTGAAACGAATTCCAATCAACTTCCAAGTAACTAAATTATTGTAAATGTGTTAAGAAGAACCAAATTTGGCTTTTAAACATATTTTTAGAAGTATCCTATCAAACATTTTCCGGATAATCAAGATTGACATGGTTTGCGCGAGATGATTTTTTTTTTCCCCTCTGGAGACTCAACACAAAATTATCAATCTTTTAACACAAGATTCAGGGTCCAAGCTGAACCTCTAGGAATCTCTAAATCTGTTGTCAGCTACACTGCTCACTTGTAGAAGTCGCTCTCGGGGTCGCTGTGGCGCAGCTGGAAGGGCTGGTGTTGTCCCTTGCTGTCGGGGGGCAGCAGGTCTTCCGGCATGCTGGGGGGCGTGGGCGGCCGGGGCGGGAGGCCCCCGTCGGCTTCCTCGGATCGACAGCTTCCCTCCAGGCCCTGAGCTGCTGCCAAGAGCCCTCGGAGACGTCGCACATGCTGGCACAGCTGCACCGTGTGGATGGTCAAACCTAGAGATGGACAGCATACATAATACAGAGAGTTGGGAGGTATTTCCATCGTCTACCACCCAATTGCTGATGTATTTGCTGCAACCGATTAACCGATGATAATCGATTATTGAAATAATCACCAACTAATTTGATAATCGATTAATCGGCAGCGATTACCCGTTTCCTTGTCTGGCCCATTCTTCACTCAAATGTGTTGAATACATGTTGTTCCCAATGCCAGTCTCCATTCCCAGAGTCATGGACCCGCCCATTCTCTTGGCTACTGAACACTGTTAAGCCCCGCAAATAAACAATAACAAAGTAAACCTTACTTTGTTATTGTTTGTGAAAACCCAATATGTTATAAGTTCGCACGGAAGAGTAGGCCCTCGGAAATGTCAACAATAAGTGAACATCTTCGAAACACCAAAAGTTTGCATTATTGAAATTGCAAGCTTATTATAGTTAATATTTAATGTTCACGTTCCGATTTTAAGCGAAAAATGAACAGATTAATCGCCAGTAAGAATTGCAGATTAATCGATGATTAAAATAATCGTTAGTTGCAGCCCTAGAATTAACACACCCGTTGGCCTCATCAGTGTGACTAAAGCCAACTGTGGATGTGGAAGCACACGTGCACTTGCAAACACACTTTGGCTGTGTCCGAAATTGCTCGCCACCCCTACAAAATGGCATACGCCATTTTGTAAGGGTGTCCTAATTCTCCATGTACCCTATATAGTGCACTGAAAGTATCCCACAATGCACCTCAAGAAATAGTGACAATTGATGTACCCTAGACGAAGCAATATAACCCATAATACATTGCGAGACGTTTTTAAAAATGACCTAAACTTCAAAAACGTGGCATGGCGGGAATAAATAGGGACCACCTGCTGCAAATAGTTATAAATGTAAGTACTTTTGACTTTTTCGGATGATTGTTGAAAATTGTAATTATATTTTTTATAATTATATTATATAATAATTTTGACGGCCCCAACTCTAGTGTCCGAAATCTCGGCCGCTGCTGTTTAGTGCACTATAAGTGAGTGCACTATATAGTGGGGGGTTGGGACACAGTAAATGACACTATCGGGAAACGATCGGCAAAGATTATTGATGATGTATTCGTGATATCATCGAACTCTGACAGAAACAATGAGACATTACAGCTGTCAGCACCAAGCTACCAACTATGAGATCGTGTGCCAGAAAAGAATGAAGATGAGATGTTTGGATTTAAAAGAAAAAAATGAAGTGATGAAACAGCATAAAGACAACTAAGCAATTCATCGATTATCGAAATAATCGATGAGCCCTAATTAATAGTGAAAAATAAGATTTGTGGGAGAGAAGATCTAGATCTAACAATGAGAAAGTCACTGACTGCAGGGCTCTGAGGGGACATCCAGCATGGTGGGAGGTTTAGGCCGCGGGGCGGAGGGCTGATGGAGAGGAGGGTCCTGAACCTCCACTGACCGGAACTCTCTCTGCAGCAGGTCAAAAGAGGAGCGGCTAGGAGGGGCTCCAGCCGGCCCTGGGATCTCTCCCCAGTACCGCATCATAATGGCTGCGGGAGCGAGACAGGGTGTGAACGATTGCGGAAAAATACATTTTCTAAAGAGTAGTTGAAAAGAATTCCCTTCTCAATCCTGTTTATAAAGAAAATTAAGTGAACAGATCAGTTGTCTGATGATGATGACCTGCATAGACAATGCAGAATGTTATAAGCTCAAGCTAATATACTCAGGAGGAAGTTTAGTTTCTGCTCTACAGAGGTAAAGGCTAACCTCTTTAGAGCTTACTGTACTCCCCTCTGTATACTGCTCCTCCGTGGATTAAGTTAAAAAAGGCTAGCTTGTCCAAACTACAGGTTGCCTATAATGACTGCTTAAGAATGCTCATGGGGAAACCTAGGTGGAGCAATGCTTGTGAACTATTCTGTAGCCTGGGTACCTGACGTTTCATGCACTTAGAAGAAACCTTATCTACAAATGTATGTGTCGCCTGAATGAATATCATAATTGTAGTATTGAGATGCTGGTTAACCCGAGCCTCAGTGTGACAAGATCTCCAGAGTCCATTCTGGAAACACGGGTATCACTGTATTTTAGTTAATTGATGTTTTTTTCAGGCTTTTGTACATTTCTGTGTATTCTTGTCTTTTCAATGGATCCTGAGACTGCTCTATAAAAGTTGATTGATTATAGAGTATAACAGGATCAGTAATAATAGAGCCACTAGTAAACGCGTACCAGGGAACACTATCAAAAGGGAAGATTGGAAAGATGCAATTTCCAATTTTCTGAAATAAACAGACACATACCGTTACAATAACACAATAAAACAAAAAAGGCAATACTAACCTTAATCGATGGGAAAATATTAAATGAGCGGTGTACTTTTAAGTTAAAAGATATTGACTTTTTGAATCAAGCTTTATTAAATGATAGAAAGGAGAGGTTTTAAATTAAATATACTTACAGTTTACTGATGCGCGCTGCTGGTTCCGCGGAGTGTGGACAGTCCGTCCGGTAGAAACATCCGGAGGGAAAAACAACGGCAGTGCATCCGTTCCGCTTTGCGACGGGCTGGAGGAAATTCTAGCCTGACGAGCCAGAACCAACGCATCGTCCAAGCATCGCACATGGCTAGATGCTTGCATTAGCGTGCTATGCGTGGATGATGCGTTGGTTGTGGCTCGCCAGGCTAAGGAAATTCTAGAGGCTGTGTCCGAAATCGCTCCCTATCGCCTACTCCCTACCCCCCATTTAGTGCACTCATTATAGTGCACTCAACAGCAATGGCCGAGATTCTTATAAAATGATTATAAAATATAATTATCAAAAGTATAATAATAAAATTCAACAATCATCAAAAAGTCAAAAGTACTTACATTCATAACGAGTTGCCGCAGTCGGTCGCTATTATTAGGAAGAAAAAAATTGTTTCTTCCTTCTCTGAGACGGAAGAAAGAATGAATTTCTCCCGTGAAGTGATTTAAACACAACGACGAGTTAGCGACCGTCTCGAGTCGCAATACACTCGTACGAATTCCTTCGTGTGATATGTGACCCGCTGGTCGGCCCGATCGTATCGAGTTGCATATGCGGTCAGTCTGTATTGATCGAAATGATTATTATTCTCGTGAGCCTCCATTCATGCTCACGTTATTTTGCCAGTAGCTCTGGCGAGAGTTCAAACAACACTCTCCTAGGGCTTAAAGCCTAGTACGCAATTGCTATTGTGGGAACTTGGCTATTCATTCATTCATTCATTCATTCATTCACATGCATCCATGCATTCTTACATTCATATTGCATGTTTTATTGGTAGTTGTTAGAATTACCACCAGGAATCATAACAATAAGGGATTACATTACATTACTTTTATATTACTCATAAATATGTACAACCGTAATACAATCAAGTCAACAATTCAATGTGTTCCCATGAATTTCTCAGATTTTTTTCTTAGCTCTTTAAATGTCATGTGAAAACGGTTGTCGTCCCCTGTAAAAGGTTATACGGTGTGTTTGTTGTGTGAACTTTTATCAGCTCTCAGTTTTGGTTAATTTATATAAAGTTACTTTTTGGGCACGAGCGCCGTTTTTCATTCTTTATTGAGAGAGATAGTGACAGGATTAAATTGGAAACTGGGGTGAAGAGTCAGGGGAGACATTGCAGAAAAGCCGCAGATGATACACGAACCCATGCGCTGCTCTGCCATGCGCTCCCTAACCATCACGCGCCCCATAATTTCAATTTTTAATTGACCTACATGAGAATGATGACTGGGCACTTTAATTTCACTTTTCCTTAGCTTACTGTGCTTGGAACAATGCACGCTAAGCAACATGTTGTAGTGAAATTATACATGTGAATGCTGACCTGTCAATCTTTAGCCTGTTGTTAAACCGTCATAACTGATCTTAAAACTGTGTACTCAGACACTTGTCTTGTGACCAACGCACAGGCACACACAGACAGACGCACAGACATACACCTACAAGAATGTAACATGAAGGCAAGTATGTTGTGTATAAACACAGCTCAAATGTGTGCATGTGTCCATTTGTATGTGTGCAGTTATGTTTGTGTGTGAGTGTGTGTGTGTATATATATTTGTGTGCGTGTGTGCTGTGTCCTTACAGGAAATGAAAGGAGAAGGATATGATGAGTCAGGAGTGGGTTTAGATCCGCAAAAATGTTTCATATCATTAAATGTCTGTATATAATCATTTATATTTTTACATTTTATGTTAAGTTGAGTACTTTTTAAATCCGCATCGTCACTTCTGACAATGTAGACGACCATTCTGTCGCATACGGCACACTTGTTCTCTGAGTAGTTTTTGAAATGTGTAATTTTTACTTTCACTCAAGTATATTTTACCTTAGTACTTTTAACTTGTTACATTTGAGTCCCCTCACATTACTTTGTAATCAATATATTACAAAATATATTGATGGATGATGAATAAATTTAATGCGGGTGGAAAGTTAAACTCCTGTGCAGCCTGGTGAGCCAGAACCAGCACATCGCACATCGCTAGACGGTAGGGGTGCACTGATACGGTCACATTTCTAGTTAAAAGCTGTAATTTGAATATTGATAAAAATTTAAAAAAGAAAATACTTGTGCTGAATTTGATTTACGACTCATGCTTTTTTGTATTAAGTAATTGAAAGTAACTTTTACTCATTTTACTCATTACATTTTAAATGAAGTAGTTTTGTACTTTTACTCGAGCACATTTTGAGATGGGGTAATTTTACTTTTACTCCGAGTACAATTTAAGCAAAGTAAAGATACTTTTACTCAATTACAATTTTTCAGTACTCTTTCCACCTCTGATAGTGTGCCATATTTCAGTGCACTGCCTTTTTTATGCACTCAGCCATGGTTTAGAGCTGTCTCAAATTGATGCTTCGGCGCGTTGCAGTGATGTGTGACAAACTATGCATGCCGCCAGCGGGCGTATTGCATACAGCCTACAACATGTCAGTGGATATGACATGTGTGTGCGCTCGTCACGATGTCAACGTCATTTCCGCTATGTAGGCAACATGGTAGCCTATGTAACGAGGGCGAAATGTAATGCGAGTATATACACACAGTGATCGCTTCGACGTTAATAGGATGTACAGCGATTACCGTAGGGAAACCAACTGCTTATATACACTGTCCTAAGCACAGATGTTTCCAGTCATGGGGACACTTTCCCCCGTTGCTATGCTCCTGTTGCATGCTGGGAACTCCCCGTGCCCATGTCATGTTCTCTCTCTTATCCAATCATATGCATTGTGTGATTCTAATGCAGCAACCTCCGGCTTGTTTCACACTCGCAACACCTACATAACACAAGCACTGTCCATTGTTCATGCATGGGGTTTCCGACTGTTTTAGGGTATTATCCGGGAACTTTCAGCTCTGAACAGTGCCCCTATCCAGTAAAACATTTGAGACACAACGATAGAGCTGCTCCCATTGTTGTCAAGATTTGCTCATTATTGGAGATTAAGCTATTCAGTTGCATGCGTAAATCTTTATGTAGGTGCTCATGTGAGTATATGGTATATGGGTAAATCTGAATATCGTGCAATAGTCTATATTGCATTAAAATGTGTGGTGGCAAATCAGAAATAAGGGATGGCAAAGGCATCATACGTCAGAAGTGTCATGCATAAAAACAATTATCAACACAAATCAGAATCACAATAAAGTTTATTGCTATTGTCAATGATACAAGTTCACAGACTGGGATTTTTTGGTTGGTAAACGGTGCCAGAGACATAGTGCAGGAAAAATGTTTAAAAGAGCAAAGAAACAAAAGAAATATAAGGCCCAGCAGCGGAGCATGCACACACACGGGCACATTGGAATTCCCATAGGGCTCGGTTTTCTAGGACTAGGCTCCGCCAGCCTGAGGCCCATACAAGGCCGGAAGTATATAGGCACGGACATAAAAACGAATGCGGTGTCCATTTTTATATACAGTCTATGATATACAGTCTATGATATATGGGCGTGTGTGCTACTGCTTATCCACGCGGGCTGCTTCGCTGTGTGTTTATGTGTGTGTGTACGTTTGTGCGGCGGGATTTGCGATGTCTGTGAAGGTGCCTCTATATATTTCTTTTATATTCTCGATACAGAATCTTGTGGCCTGTTCGTACAGCTTTTCAATCACACAGACAAGGTTTGTATTGATATTATATTTACGCATGGTTGCCCAGAGTGCAGCATGCCAAACCCTATCGAAAGCCTTTTTAAAATCAACAAAGACATGGTATAGGTGTTGTTGATGTTGCAGGTGTTTTTCACAGATTATTCTGAGGTTGAATATCTGTTCGTTTGTACTTCGCCCTGCTCTAAATCCTGCTTGTTCTTCTGCAATAATGTTTTCTGCTACAGGTTTGAGTCTGTTCAGTATGACTTTTAGCATGACTTTGCTTACATGACTAATCAAGCTGATTGTGCGGTAGTTTTGACATAACTGGGGGTTTCCTTTCTTGGGCAGGGTGATGATCAGGGATTGTGTCCAAGGCGTAGGCCATATCGGACCAGATCTTATTGCAGATGATGGTGAGGATGGATGCCGTTGCTGCTCCTCCTGCTGGAATCAGTTCTCCTGGAATGTTGTCGGTTCCTCCTGACTTTCCTTTTTTCAAGGATGCAACAGCTGCTTCGATTTCCTCGCGTAGGATGGGGTGTGAGTCTCCGTGAGTCCGAATTTGCTTGTGGACATTCTTGTACTGCTGGGTCACCATTGGGCTGGTGTTTAAATAGCTCTGTACAGTACTCTGTCCACCTGCGCAGGACCTCCTTTTCTTCTTGCAGGCATTTCCCTGACTTGTCTTGGCTGCAGGGGGATCTTCCCTGTTTCTTCGTGGTGAGATCTTTGACCACTTGATATGCTTTCCTGTTATTTCTAGTCAGGCTTCCTTCGATTTCTATACTCTGGCGTTCGATCCAGGCTTC
>OMKY01135672.1:1645-15153 GCA_900302395.1 Bregmaceros cantori | reverse complement strand
GTAAAATGCCGCTCAAATGAAATGGAATAACACCCGAGTAATACGTACTGGGATAAGCCAACACTAGGCCCAAGTCGCCGCCAGCCACCCCCCTCCACCCCCTGCTTCTGCTATGCAAAATAAAAACAAAAAATAGAATGATATGAACACACTATCTTGGCCCACCATCCAGTTTTAACTTGTTTTAATGGTTTTAACCCCTTTCCAGTTTTAATGGTTTCAACCCTTTTAGCCAGTTTCTACTTGTGTTTTAATTTCTCCACTGGAGTATGTGCTCCATCCATGGACATCCGGGTGAAATATAGCAACTCTGCTAAGCCCGTCATGTACAACCATCTTTACGTATCACATGTCTCATGCTGAAATGTTTAATGGCTCCGTGTTGTCTGTCCTAAAATAAAATTCACTCATTCATTCATTCATTCAAGTACTCGGCACCTAAGGGTTAATACAAATAGCTAGAGCTGTTTGGTTTGTCATCGACGGAGGCCATCGACTCCCCTCATCCATACTCTGTACTCGGGCTGAATGCATACATAGTGCATGACGGTCGGGCCTTCTGTCTGGGAAAAGTCCACCTCAGCTCTTTCCACTAGACCATATTAATGCTCTCTTGAGGGTCATTACGGCGAGTGCAAATACCGACCGCTCACCGGCCGACCAGAGGGTTGCCGTGGACGGTCGCGCATGTGCTCTTTCCAGCCACAACCCCCCCCTCGCCCCTTCTCCTCCCATCATGCAGCACTGTAGCCTCGAGCTAGTCCCATCGATTCCTTCCTATATTTCAGCTATCTGCCTCTTCCGCACAGGAAATGCCGATCTGTCTCCTGGTCTCTACTCTCTCTCTCTCTCCCACTGTGTGTGTGTGTGTGTGTGTGTGTGTTTACACTTTACTTTTCTTTGTGTAGGATGGGGGGAGCAGCCTTTTTGATTTTTAAAAGATGTATATCTCAGTGGCTCTAGTGTGAATATATATATATATATATAAATTTGTTTCCGTAAAACAATTTCCCCCCCCCCAAAAAAAAATCATCATGTATTGTATCTAAATCTATGTACTTGAAGTGTACCGGTTGTTGTGTCTTGATTTGGTCATTAATTTCTGCTCACAATTCAAAGTGTGTCGTGTGTGTGTGTGTGTGTTTAGGTGGGTACATGTGCTATGCGCCATCACTGTACTGGAGGCCCGGTTTGTGGAACTCACAGCGCGTCGGCCTGTTGACCTGTCAGCCATTCCTCTCATGAGGTTCAGACTGGTAAGGAAGCTGCAACGACATAGCCCTAAAACGACATAGCCCTAAAACGACATAGCCCTAAAACGACATAGCCCTAAAACGACATAGCCCTAAAACGACATAGCCCTAAAACGACATAGCCCTAAAACGACATAGCCCTAAAACGACATAGCCCTAAAACGACATAGCCCTAAAACGACATAGCCCTAAAACGACATAGCCCCTAACACTTGAAGTGTCTTAAGCGTTCTATTAGCATGTAACGATTAGCATGGTAGCATTTTAGCATTGGCTTGGCAACATTATAATTTCAAGATTTCTTTATTCAATCGCAAGGAGAATTTGTCTTGGACTATAGATGGGTTTACGTGCGAAACACAGGTGGGAGTCATTTTGTCCCGCCGTTCTTAAGGTCACTTTCGGTGCCTTAGTGTTGCCTATGTCAACGCTGGTACTGGACCGATGGACACACAAAACGCACGCCAGTTAAAAATCCTACCACTAGGTGTCGGTCTGTGACCATTTACACATCACCCCACTCGTTCCGCTCATAATTTTGTATAAATATTGATGAAATCATGAAATACAGTCAAAATCCGACTTAAAGTTACTCACCGAGTGGTCACATGTTCTTCTGGACCAATAGGCTGGCTGCTTCTTCTAGTTATTCCAAAAGGAATGAGACAATGGAACAGGTTGAACTGATTATTAAATCATGTGTTTGTGGGGTCACAGATCCGCACAATAACATTTGGGTGAGGAATAGCACACCGCAATTTACCACCACAATTTTTAAATAACACTGTAGGTGTGTGCTCCCACCGAATGGACATGTTGGAAAAATAGCCAAACACACTGCAAGTAAATGACACCGGAAGTGACGTTCAGAGACCGGTTCCCCCCCGAACTCGTCTATACTGGCTGCTAAATTACACATGTGACAAAAGGAAAACAAAAGCGCAGTTAGCGGTAAAATTTTGGCATTAGCATGTTAGCTTTAGCGACCCCTGCTATCAACAGGGGAGTGTTGAACTCCCCTGAGTTTTTTGAGGAGTGTTGAACTGAAAGGTGTCATAATAAATAAATAACTGAATATTAAAGGACGGAAAGCATTGATTACATGCATTCACAACCAATCCTTTGTGGCCGATGGAAGCTTCTGTTAGAGCCTTCAGGCAGTCGTGTAATCGCTTTGTTGTGTTATCATAACTAATGATGACACGTGAATGTTGGCAGCAGATTGGTTAGAGATGGGACCCCATGCAGGCTCAGCTCGAACATCCCAAGTCTGGCGGGCAACCTATGTTCTGAAATTCCTATTAGCAGAAAAACTGTGGGTTGTTTAGGGAAGGGGTCTGGGTAGGGGAAGTTACAGGGGCCTGTACCATCAACCAGGCTTGAAAATTGGAGCTTAGCTCGAGCAGGTGAGGCTTGACTAAGCGTGATCGTGTGCACACGCGAAAACGAGTACGACTAACGGGGCTCGGCTCTGACGTACCGGCGCTTAGTCGAGCCCAGGGCTTTGAACCGGTTCAAGGAACGGAAACGAAAACCGGGAACTTTTAGTATTTTCCAGGGAACAGAAACGAAACCGGAAACGTTATTATTTTTTATGTTCCGGAACAGGAACACTTATTTAAAAATGATGGTAACCGGTTAAGAACGGTTTTATTTTGTTCCTCAAAGCAGTGCACTTGGGGGTAACTTCATAAATAAAACACAAGTATTTATAAAATCTACGATGCAGCAGTGAAGTAGGAATCGTTACGTGACTCTCTGCAGCGTGTTGTTGTGGGTTCGCCCCGACACGCAACGAGACCTTGGCTGTAGAGCGCTACAAGCGGGCCTCTGTAGCGAGTCGCATTGGGTTCGCCGCAACAAATATTACATAGCATTAAACAGCTGACGGGAACGAAATTAACCGTTCCGGGAACAATATTTTTTTGTTCTAACTGGTTCAGGAACGTCAATTTATTGGTGGAACACATAACCGGAAACGTTATAATTCTGTTTCTGTTCGGAGAGAAATGCTTGAGAAACTATATTGGTTCAAAGCCCTGGTTACAAATGCAGCACAGCAGTTAGATCAAGCCAAATATGGGCGTGCATGTCCTAAGCCGACAGCCGAGGGGTGTGTGTAGATGACATCACAATGCAGTTGCAAATGCAGCACAGCAGTTAGATCAAGCCAAATATGGGCGTGCATGTGCTTGTCATAGAATGTCCACGTGTGTATGAAATTTCCCCAAGAAATGCAAACTGCTACAAGAGTGCCATTCACACAGTCACAGGTGCCTGTCACTATGTCAGGCATTCATTTGTTGGGTTAAATACTATCAACTGCTGTTGAATATTTGTTGGCGCTCCATCCAATTTGCTGGGACATTAACAAGTGCATGCCTAAATGTTGCTGAATGCTCTTTCCGCCCGGCAGGGTCACGCCCGTCGTGCCTCATTCATTACAGTTGGAGGTGGAAAAGGGAGGTGGTGAGGTGGTGTGCCGTTGGGCATGTGAAAGGGGGCCTGTCTTGTTTGTCCAAATAAGGTCATGGCATTCCCGGTGCTGGTTGTCTAGGAGGGGGGGCGGTTGTAAACGGTTTCCCCGGTCCAGTGCATTTGCGCCGGGTGACGCCCCCTTTAGCTGGGAGTAGTGCTTGCATGAGAGAGGGTTCTGGTTCATTAACTCTCTTCCCTTCAGCGACTTGAATAGCCTGCTTCCACTTGGCAGCATCGACATGTCCTGTATATCTGCCAGGTCGAAAACAAGTCACTGCACCACTGCAGTTGATTTTGTGCCAAGCTGTAAACATTTGGTGACAATAATTGACAACAAGCTCGGGTTTGATGCTAACACTGAGATGCTATGCACAATAGGCCAGCAATGGTTGTATTGTCTCAGGAAGCTGGCCGAGTTTAACATTGATTCAAAAATTATATATACCGTGCTGATCGATGGAGGCCATTGATTCCCCTTGTCCCACTTTCAAACTAACCCTGTCAATAAATGAAATGGAAAATGGTGCTTGCGACGCAAAAAAATACTTTGAAAAAAAAAAAAGATATCTATACACTATATAATATAAATACTATCAGGAACCTGCTGGAAACTCGCTGGTTCTGCTAAAAGGAATTGCCCGGTGTGGGATATAATAAAGTTGAACTGGAACTATATCTGGCTAGTTACTAGAAATCAATTCACTGGAGTAGTTTGCACTGATGTTTAAAAATCTCAAATTTTCAGAAAGCATGAATTAACATTACATTTGTGAGGACCAACACGGGATAGTGTCTGCACAAAACGCCCCACAGCTATTCACTTCATTGGCAATTATCGATAAATTAGTTGCTGGATAATTACCTGCGCCGAACAGGTTATGTTTTCGGTCGTGTTGGTTTGTCCGTCAGCAGGATAACTGCAAAAGTTGTGCACGGATCTCAATTAAATTTTGTACAGGTGTTGGAAATGACGCACGGAACAAGTGATTGAATTTTGATGCATTTCTGTAGCCTATTAGTAACATAATAATATCTAGTTTGACAACTGTCATGAGCACAAACTGCAGCAACACACAGCAGTTGCCTCCACTCTTCTGCGTGGTACTACTACTAACGCAGCTCAGATAGTGTAGCGGTTAGCCCTAAGGTCTGCCGAGCTGAAGACCTGGATTTGCGTCCCTCCTCTGGCAGATCGCGAAAATATAGATTTTTTTTTTAATGCCTATAATCCCACCAAGAGCGTGATTGTGTACCTCCGGTGACTGTAGCCTATAAGTAACATAATAGCATCTACATGTTTTGGCATCTGTGACCCCATGGCCTTAGCGCAGGTTTGCACTCTCTGAGTGCTTCTAGTTTATAATCGTTTAGTCGACTATGGGGCTGTACAAAGGAAGGGGAAAACGTTTTTCCCCTCAAATTTTGCAAAGTGTGCTCCTTTTGGAAGGTAAGTACGGAGACCTCACTCTCACTCGTGATTTAATATAATTACACTTTTATGAATACATATTTTCATGAATCATATTAAATATACCCAAATGCATCCAAATATCCAATTATGGTTTACTACATAATCAGTTGAACCACAACTGTACTTTGTTACTAAAACTTACTACAAAATGTATCGCTATGATCAAGAAAATATGAAAATCTATGAAATGAAAATAATCCAATTCCAACAGCTCGCTAGTCAATTACGTTTTTTTGTTGTTGTGTTTTTCAATTTTTATTGACAGGATTATTTGGATACGGGGTTGAAGAGATTTCGCGGCACTAGCGATGCTGAGACCACAGCGACATTACTATGAATGGGGACCGCCTTTAGGCGCAGCGTATTTAACCGCTTTGCCATTGACCCCATTGTGTTGAATTATTCATTTGTGTCGGACACAAGTGAAAATGTGTCTGACAGGCACTGGTGACTGGTGTGTTAGCACCATTGGCACTTTGGATTTTTCAAAGAGCACCGCGGACGTGGGCAATTGCAATTTCCTTTTTGCATCCATTTCCTTCTAACAACTCCCCCCACCCCTCCTCCTCCCACACCCTCCGCTTCCTGTGCCCCCGCACCCCTCCACCCTCTCTCCGCCCTGCAACAGAAGTGCATCTTCTGCAAGAAACGGCTGGTGCGCGAGGTGAGCGGGTGCTGCGTGCAGTGCTCGCACGGCCGGTGCACCGCGGCCTTCCATCCGGCGTGCGCCCTGGCGGCCGGCGTGCTCATGTCTCCGGACGACTGGCCCTTCATCGTGTTCGTCACGTGCCACCGGCACCGCTCCCCGGCCGTGGCCGAGGTAGGTTACACCACGCCGCCCCCGTGTCGGGGCGGCTCAGTTCTCTCCCAACAAAGGCTGTGTCCGAAATCGCCCCCTAACCCCTATATAGTGCACTATATGGGGCGCACGCCATTTTGTAGGGGTATCCGAATTCTCCATGTACCCTAGATAGTACACTGAAAGTATCCCACAATGTACCGCGAAATGTAGTGAGCATCGGGTGTACCTTAGACGGAGCAATATAACCCACAATGCATTGCGAGATGATGACCTAAACTTTAAAAAAATGCCGCGGCGGGAGTAAATAGCGACCGACCACGGCAAATAGTTATAAATGTAAGTACTTTTGACTTTTTGTGATGATTTTTGAATTTTATAATTATATTTTAACGGCGCTGACTCTCGGCAGTTGCTGTTGAGTGCACTATAAGTGAGTGCACTATATGGGGGATAGGGAGTAGGGGATAAGGAGCGATTTCGGACACAGCCAAAATGTTCTCAAGCATGTCAACTCTACCCCTTCAAGGGGCTGGCTCTGTGGGACAGTCTGTAAACCTCTTCATACCGACCCGTACGCCTTGGCTTAGTCTCTCGGCCCATGCATTCCCGTCTCCGGCATAAGTCAAGTCAACTTTATTTATCGAGCACAAATTTACAACAGTGTAAAACTGTACCAAAGTGCTTTACAAGACATTGAATAACTATAAAACAGTACACAAAATAAAAATAATACAGTGCAGGTTAAAGTGCAGTTTAAAATAAAGTGCATATTAAAAATTGGGGAGGCTAGTGGAATTAAAATGGAAGTATGGGCTGAGGTGGAGCATCACTAACGCTAACAATTAAAAGCTAGGGAGAAGAGGTGAGTTTTTAGGAGGGACTTAGAAGATTCGTGGAATAAGTATGCTGCTGATCTGCATGTCTTCATCTCAAAGAAATCCTGACTATGCGTTGGCGGTTGCGAACCCGTGCAGACCTCAAGCGGAAGTGCGCAAAGAAAAAGCAGCTGTGATTGGTCCTTGGCATGCCTTTCCGGCTGTCTGTGCTGTCGTTTCGGGGCGAGGCATTTTTAATAACCGAGGAGCAACTACACTAAAATATAATAAATATAAATATATAAACAGAATATAAACGCTTCCGCCGGGGCCGCCGAAGTTCTCATGACTTTCCGCCGGGGTTCTACCGAGTTCTCGAATAGACTCCCACTTGCGCTTTGGCGGGAAACTGCTGTGCGTCGCTAGTCGCTGTGCGTCGAGAGTGCAGAATCATAACGGCAAAACTGGTTTGCGGCCAGACCCAAGCGACATTTGGTGTGTACGGTTGCAGAAGTTTGATCTGGTCTTAATCAGCCCATCAATAAAGAAGAAAAAAGGCACAAAAAAATAACACAACACCCAAAACTCCATCCCTTCAATTATTGACTTTTTGCCATTATGTGTTTGTATGACTTTACGTGTGTGTACACCTTGTACTGCCATAATGAAACACAAACCTTTTGGAACAAACCGGGCTGGGCCTGTTGTGCAGCTGTCCAAAGACCGCTGCTCCAAGCCGGCTCCATACATGGTCTTGTTGCTGTAGCTTAGATCACAGCACACAGCGCCTTGAGATCGCTTCCCCTCACAGTCATATACTGCACGTCCACTCGTACCCACGCTCTCACCCCCCTTGCACGCTAATACCGTGAATAATATGAGAAAATGGCGCTTGCACAGAAAAAAGAACTTGTAGAAAAAAAAAGAGAAAAACCTAGCCCTGTGGCGTAGCGGTTATAGACGCTGCACCGAGAGCAGCCCCACCTGTAGTCTTGGCGCGGTGGCTTAAGACCTCGGCACACAACGACGGCTTGAGATCACTTCCCCTTACTCGTATACTTCACATCCACTAGTCCCCACTCACTCATCCTTATTTCACATCCACTAGTCCCCACTCACTCATCCTTATTTCACATCCACTAGTCCCCACTCTCTCATCCTTATTTCCCACTAGTCCCCACTCTCTCATCCTTATTTCCCACTATTCCCCACTCTCTCATCCTTACTTCACATCCACTATTCCCCACTCTCTCATCCTTACTTCACATCCACTATTCCCCACTCTCTCATCCTTACTTCACATCCACTAGTCCCCACTCTCTCATCCTTATTTCACATCCACTAGTCCCCACTCTCTCATCCTTATTTCACATCCACTAGTCCCCACTCTCTCATCCTTATTTCACACCACTAGTCCCCACTCTCTCATCCTTATTTCACATCCACTAGTCCCCACTCTCTCATCCTTATTTCACATCCACTAGTCCCCACTCTCTCATCCTTATTTCCCACTAACGCTGTCAATGAGGTGAGAAAACGGCGTTTACACCAAAAACAACTTTTCAAATGCTGTTGTGACATACAGTGGACATGTTTAGATCAGCATTTTCTAGAGACGGATACATGTTCAATTGAAAATGAATAACAATGTTCTCTTTATTACATTTGTAAATATATAATATGTGGTTATTAATAATATTATTTGTTTAAAACATATATTATCCCGATGCACTTAAGTTGAGTTAATGTATTTTAATTCAACAGTTTTTAATAAACAAAAGACAAACTTGTGTTTTTATTTTTGTCTTGTCTTTTTTTGTTTTCTTTTTTTTTTTGCGATGATCCGAAAAATCCGTGAGCTCTGATCTGAGGATCGGTCCGAACCGTGAGTCTCTTGATCCGTTGCACCCCTAGCATTTTCTGTGAGGAAAAAAAATGTTCAAATGTAATTGCGACATTCAGTGTAGATGTTTTTAGATCAGCATTTTCGGTGAGAAAAACAACTTTCCAATTGCGACAAACAGTGTATAAGTTTAGATCAGCATTTTTGGTGATTTGATAAATTGCAGCCATTTTCGTAAGGGCCGCGAGCCGCATCTTGGACACCCCTGGTCTACCCGACAACACATGACTTCACTGTGATTATCCAGAGATGGATAGATGTAGCTCCAAAGGACTGGGGCCAGGCAGCAATCAAACAACACGCGGCTTTGGTCCCACAGAAGTCTGCAGGGATGTGCGTGACAGCGCGCAGTGGTTTTTCACACACGTTCCCACCCTCTTATATTGAGAAAGAAGTAACATGTGCAAGTTATCATTCCGGTGATTCACGCCGTCTCTGGTAAGGGCTGAGTCAATGAACAACAATGCTCATTCATTGTAAAAAGTTAGTCTTTGAGATGAACTGCTTTAGCTGACCATTTGGTGTAGTGTTTTTTTTTGTTATGATGATGATAATGCTGTTTTTCAATATTATTCCGGTGACTACAGAGATGGGAAGTAACACATTACATTTACTCTGTTACAATTTTTTTGTGTACTTTTTAAACTTTTTTGAGTACATTTTTCACAAGTTACTTTCTACTTTTACTAAATTTGACGTGAAAAAAAAGACTTTTTACTAATATGTCAGCAGTTTGCTACTCATTACATTAACTTGGCCTTTGGCGACACCCTTTGGGAACTGTTGGCACATTTGTTGACGTCATATATATCTCTCTCTCTCTTGGTCTCTTAACCCCCCCACTCCCCCTCTCTTGTAAATCAACAAGGGGCATTCAATTACATTTTGAAAAGAGAATTTGTCCTAATTTATTCCATTTTTTTAACTGAAAGTTACTCAGTACTTTTGCTACTTAAGTAACTTTTTGTGGAGTACTTTTTTACTTTTACTTGAGTAAAAGTATTGTTACCTCAGCAAAATATTACTCAAGTAATTTTTAGGGCTACTCTGCCCATATCTGGGTGACTCACAAGTTCTCTGGTTAGGGTTAGTGTTAGGCCAGCACTTGGGAGTTGTAGATGTGGCAAGTTTTGAACAAAGCTTAAAGGAAAACATTGAAAATTTGAACTGAAATATGTTCTTCCCTGATCTTGGCAGGGTCGAGACGACATACCTATCACTCACTCTGGGTTCAGCAGTACTTTGTTAGAATAGCTGAGCCCTATGGACCCAAAGGGAGTTTTGTTTCTCAAAATCAGTTCTTTAGTGCACTCTTGTCATGGTTAGTAAATTATATTTTATAAATGATGATGTATAGTAAATTATATATATATGTATATTGGTGATAACTGTACACCTCTATTGAAAAGATTGAAGTAACAAAGTACAAGTACTTACTGTACTCAAGTCGTTTTTTTCATGTATCTGTACTTTTAGAAGTACAAGTACACTTTTTCCGTAGTTGGTAGGGATATGTTTAGTGTGAATGAGCCAGTAGGGGCGGTAATGGCAACAGATGCTAATTTTAATGTTTGGCAGTGGGATTTATGAATCTTATTTGAAGTAAGTTAGGCTAGGTTTAATTAAACATTGTTAAACTGCCATTGAAAAAGGGCATTTTATATACAATTTATTTTATTTTTTTTTTACTTTATACTGTCAAAAATACTTTTGAGTAAATTTTAGAGCCTGCACTTTTTAACTTTCAAATCTTCTTTTTAGAGTGTTTCTGAGCCTGTGCTTTTAACTCTACTCAAGTAAATATTTGGATCACTATGTACTCAAGTTGTTTTTTCGCAAATGCATTTTACTCTTACTTAAGTAAGAAATTTGGGTACTTTTGCCATCTCTGCTTCTCGCACCTAGTTCAGTTGTCTCTGTATGTCAGGGTTGGTGGGTGACAGCGCTGTGTGGTCTGCTTCTCTCGTTGAATCTCGTTGGTTCTCTCTCGAACAAAGTCTTCTACGCAAAGATGTAGTCCTCCAGAAAGAAAACAAATCCAGATTGTGTATATACCGGTACTCGAGCTTTCCTCAATTCTCCTACCGCGCTATTTGCACAAATATACAGTTGTGTAAACCTTGAGGGATTCAAGTTAATCTTTTTGTTTGGCATTACTATTGCATTTGCTTAAGATGGACAGATGGATTCTCTAAAAAGAGTGACACTTTTGTAAATTGTTTTGTGCACAGCAAATCCATGACTGGATCATTGCGTTTCTCACATTTGTCCAGTCGTTGGCTGAATTTGATTTGTGTGGCCTTTGTATATCTTGACAATGGTAGGAGGCTGGGAATTGGCAACAAGCATTGCAGGCCTAATCATCAACCTCTCTCCATCATCTTATCCTAGTTTATCTTATCCTGCGTGGTCTAGAAGTCTTGAAAAGTACTAAATTCAATAGTAAAATTAAACGTTGAGGCGTTATGTCATTTTCATTGCAGGTCTAAAAACTAATTTACTCAAGTCTTCTATTAACTTCACTAGTAGGGCTGGGTACAACAAAAATGGGATTTAAAAATTGATTCATGCTCAAATATAATGAATCGATTCAAAAGGAATGTCAATCGGTTTAAAAACAAAACAAAACAAAAAAAGTTTATCAATTTTTCCCTGAAACCCTGCCATGACTATGTCATAAGCAAGTCATGTAACTAAAAGCCGTTGTGTGTGAATTTCAAATACACGTAGGGCTGTTTTGTCTATGGGACAGTATTAATTTTAACGCAACAATCCATTAATATGTAAAAAGATGTGAATCAAATTGTGAAATGTAACCGGACCTCATGAATCCTGGGATTCTAATCGATAGCCAGCTCCATTCGCTAGTTTGAGAAGTGTCTGGTGTGCCTTTTGTGTTGTTTCTACTGTCTGTGCGCTGAAAGCTGGATCTTTTAAATGTTTTTTCCAGCCCATTCAGGCCGTTTTTTTTTTTTCAAGCTTTATTTCTTAGGGTTAGTGGAAACAGGTGAAGATGGGGGGTAGACATGCGGGAAATACGTGGGATTGGGGTGGGATTCGAACCACCGACTCACCGCGCCATTAAGGCATACGCGTGCTTTCCAGTGCACTGCCTAACCGACTGAGCTACTGGGCAGCACAAGCTGGATCTTTTAATTTGTGCAAACCATTTCAAAATCATGCAAAAGTTAAACAAAATGATTATTAATGATTACGTCATATTTCTTTTACTTGGGCCTGGTCCCCCTTCATTCAGCCCCGTACACTCAAGTGCTTGTGGCTTAAGCCGCTTTTACACTGGCTTACTTAAGGCCAGCATGGCACAGTTCACATGAATATCCACCACGAAAATCGCTTCTCCACAAGGTCAAAACGGCCCAGCCAGGTTTCAGGACCCGCTGAGTTGTGGGTCCAGAATCCGGCCGTGCCTGGCCACGTTTACTGGTCGCCGATTGGTCACACTCGGCGACGGAATGTGGCCGGCCAATCACAGGAGGCGGGGCGTGTCCCTCCCCCCAAACCTCCAGTCAGGCATCAATAGAACAGGTAACAGGTATCGCCTGCCACCAGCGGGGTGCCAACACCTTTGTCCTAGATTGTAGCGATCGTCTTCTTTACATTGTTATTGCGCTATAGATATAATTTGTGGAGAATATTAGGTGGCCCTTTAGTTGGCACTGAAATATTTATAGAGACATGGAACTTTGCAGTAGGGCTGCAACTATTATTGAAGCGATTAGTCGACTAATCTGTTGAATTTGTTGTTTATTTTTTATAAATTTGATCAAAAAGATGAAATTACTACTTCAGGCACAAACTTGTAACATGTAATTAATGCATAATATTTTTATAGTTTTCTTCATATTCATGTGTTTAATCAATTATGTCTATTTGATGTTTCATATTTTTGGAAATGATATCAAATTGTGTCGCTAAATGGGGGAACTTCAGCACAAAATGGTCAATCGATAAATGGTTCAATTCTTTGCCGATTATTAGATTAGTTGCTGATTTAATTTTATAATCAATTAGTCACCGATTAATGAACTAATTGTTGCACTCCTACTTTGCATTGAAGGGGAACCATTTTTTTTCACAATCTTGCATCTTTGAGGATATGTTGGATTAGCAGACAGCCAAGACCAAAGGTGACGGGAGGGCGTTATGCAATTGTAAATCCAGCAGCGTTTGTGTTTTGACAGCTTGACGCAAACTTGGCGCCCCCGACTGCATGCCTGGAAACCGCCAGATCATGGCAGAACAAGCCCCCCTGTCACAATCACTGCCGGGTCTGTTAGCGCGCGTGCTACTCTAGTCTAGAACATCTGCACGGGCAGCGGCGTCCAAATGGGTTACACATTAGATCACCCCACACCGTTTGACACAAGCGAGCCTTTCTCTCCCTCTCTCTCTCTCCTCCTACTGAACATTTTACTACACACTCTGGCAATACAACTGGCCTAGAACAAGATCCTCTTCGATCAACGATTTTCTCTCAACTCAACAGATTTAAGGAATATAGCAGCTCTTTACCTAACTACCTTTCAACCTTGATTTCGCAGTTAAGGACAGTAATTTGGGGTTGTTTACAGAACTCCTTTAACGGAGGACTGGAAAGAAGAGAGAAGAAAAAGGAGATCAAGACTTTCAGTCAGTCTTGATCTCGGCCTAGTCGAAAATTGTTAATGTTGATTTGTTTTGACAGAACTCCTTTAACGGAGGACTGGAGAGAAGAGGAGAAATGAAATTTTCACTCAATCTCAATCTCGGCCTAGTTGAAGAAATA
>OMKY01135622.1:4722-15903 GCA_900302395.1 Bregmaceros cantori | reverse complement strand
GCCGATACAATCATAGGATTTCTAAAATCACCCACGGAGCTCCGAGTTTGGAAGCAAAACGTTACGAATGTACAATACATAATATTTCGAAATGTCTGATTAGATTATTATTATTATTTGTAGTATTATTATTATTATTATTATTATTATTATTATTATTATTATTATTATTATTATTATTATTACAAAGTAGTATCAGAATACTTTAGAGATCCCAAAAGGGTAATAAATAACTAGCTGCTAAAAATGTTACATTTTGAAGACAGATATATTTTCATATTTTTATTATATTTTTCCAATTCTGTAAATTAATAGAAACAAATATCTCATATATCTAATCATTTTATTAAGGTCAAACATGAAAAAAACAATATGATCACTCGCCATAGATATTACTTACTGTTGAGCAGATTTGTGGAGTCAAATAACAGGAGTTAGAGTTGGTGTCATTCTCAGTTGGAGCTATCCATTCATTATTGCACAGCACTTTGGTCAAACACAGTTGTTTTAAATAAAGATTGAGTTCCACGTTGTGCAGTCTGTGCACTACACACTACATGAATAGTGTGCGAATTTTCAGCATTCATATCCCATCACTGTGACAGCTCACTTTAAAAGTCTCCACTGTTTGTTTTTAAACTTTTGTTTGTGTGTCCCCACCACTGCCACTACATTGTCAAAATGGCATCCAAGGAGTGTGCGAAGTGTCCATTGTCCCACACTTCATGTTTTGGCCTTTGCCTTGATGGGAAGAGGAGCAGAGGACGACCAAGATTGTCCTGGGCATACACCAACTGCCAGTGGACAGCCCTCACATATCTGCAGGGCTCAGAACAGAAACGACTGGTGTACTGTGGCATCCAACCCCGGATAGGGACGGAACGTGATAATGACGATTCAGTAAAGAGCGAGCATATACCCAGCTCCCCTTCTCTATTGGTCTTATCACTGTACCATTGAGCGTCTGCCCAGATGCTCCATTTCCTCCAGTCGTGTTTATAAAATCCTGAAAATGAATATGTGGACATTCAGCTGTTGGAATGAAGGTTTAAAACATCCTTCCACATCTCCTGTGTTAGATTCTTCTTCACCAAGAAGAGTGGGGAACTGAGGGCACTGATAGACTACAGACAGCTGAAACACAGAACAACTTGTCCACTTCCCCTTATGAGTTATAACTTTGAAGCCGCTGTTGGTGCTACCAACTTCACCCAGGTGGATTACACGCTGAAGGCCCTTTTCTGCCACTGCCATGTCCCCAATTTGAGGGTGCGCTACCCACTCCTGCTGTTCTCTCTTTAGGCCTGTGTTGCGTCTGTCCAGGTCCTCTTCCATTGTTGTCGGCGCTTGTGGAAAGATGTATCTCATGCCTAACTTCTCTCCGACAAACTTTCTTGCCAAGGAGCCAACTTTCATTGATCTCCGCTTTGAGCCAGCGGCTCTACGCAGCAAGCTCCCAGCTTCCATGCATTCATATCCTGTCTTCCAAATATACAAGATCAGCTTGGTTACAACAAGACCTCTCATGCCTTCTGCACCTCCACCTTCCCAGATGGAAGGGATAGGCATTCCCAGTTGACAGCTCAGGGCCTGCTGAAGGTTTAGCGCAGAAGTTGAGATTTCTAGTACCTTGTGGATTGGGTGGGTAGGTGGGGGTGGTCACAGTTCTAAGAAGCGGAGCTGGATCTCCTAGAAGCTCATCCTGGAACCCTCTTGACACCGAGACTTCTATAGAACCAACCCTGATGCCCCCAACGGGTTGCCAAGAGGTGCCTGTCGGAACGGGAGTCCTGTTACGGCTCAATTCTCCTCACCTCCACA
Organism: Bregmaceros cantori; assembly: GCA_900302395.1. Taxonomy (NCBI): domain Eukaryota; kingdom Metazoa; phylum Chordata; class Actinopteri; order Gadiformes; family Bregmacerotidae; genus Bregmaceros; species Bregmaceros cantori. The sequence goes on along the minus strand of OMKY01135622.1, from coordinate 14,082 downwards.
TTCAGCTTTGCTCAGCCCTCACCACCCTCTCTCTGCTCTCTCCCCACCCCCCCAGGCCACACAGCACCACCTGCCTTCCTGCTCACAACTGCCATCCATCCAGCAATCACCACTGCACTCTATAAAGGACCTGCCAGCACTCGGGGTCAGAGCTTTAACCTACCTACAAGCATATAACCTACCTATATCAAGCACATGCTATTTTGTATAGATATTCATGTTACACACAGTGCTTAGTATTTCAGTTTGCCTGCCAGTGTCTAGATGTTAACTTTATATTTGCAATTCCTTTTAAAAAAAAATTTCACCGAGTAATTTCCCTGCAGGGAATTATTGGCTTTGCCTCAGTCTACCTCTGCTCCTCCCTAGTGCTGGATAGTCTAGTAGTTGTATTACCTGCCGTGACAGACTGATATTGTTTGTGCATTGTGCTAAATTGTGTTTAAAAAACTAAAATAATTATGATAGACTTCAATTAGTGAGTCATGAGGCCGTTTCCAGCAGTGTAATGTCTCATTGAACAGCATTACAACAATATAATGTTGCGACTTTTAACCTTGGGTTCCTATGTGTCATGATTTTGCAGTTTTCTCATCGTCAAGCTGCCATTGACAGGGTTGAGAAGGGGCTACTTGTGGACCGTTTAACTTTTTTAGAAAAACTTGAATCAAATAATTTCTGACCTTAAGGGGCGCGATGGCAGAGCAGGTAGAGGGTGCGCCCTCCAGACCATAGATCGAGCAGTGCCGCAGGTTCAAATCCCCTGTGCGGCTTTTCTGCAATGTCTCCCCGTCGTAGTTTCTGATTTAATCCTGTCACTATCTCTCTCAATAAATAATGAAAAATGGTACATGCTGTTCTGAATGTGACACACACTATAGGTTGAACAAGTTTTATTGTGAGATACAGTAACAATATGACGACATGTCAGGTAAAAACAGTTGTTGTGAATTAATTTATTCCGGTGCTGTCGAGTGTGAACATAGAGGGATAAATCAATCCTGACTTTAAACTCATCCTATCAGAGAGCAGGGTTGGGAAAATGACTTTTTAAAATCCACCCCTTACAGTAACTTGTCGCTGAATACAAGTTGTAACTCCTATACTCAAAAATCTGCTCTTTAACAGTGCCCTCACATGAAAGTGGGTCTTTAAAAGAGAGTAGAAGTTAGAGCAATAGCCTCAATTTTAACGTGTCTCTCATAAAGCAATGGTTATGCACATGCATATAATTACCCATCCCAGCAAAATGTACCTGTAATCTAGATTACATATTTCAAAATGTACTTGTAAGGGATTGCGGCAGAGATGTGACCAAGTCCCTCTTTCAAGTCTCAAGTCTCAAGTCCTTCTTGGGCAAGTCAAGTCAAGTCCCAAGTCAACTCCAAATCAAGTCATCATTAACATGCTGTAATTTTAGCTCCAGAATCTGATTTTAATAAAGTAGCAAAAACTCAAACGTTGCTATTATAAAAGCCAAACTATTGCTTGCTTTTGACTTTATTAAAATCAGATTCTGGGGCTAAAATGACAGCATGTTAATGATGACTTGACTTGGAGTTGACTTGGGATTTGACTTGCCCAAGAAAGACTTGAGACTTGAGACTTGAAAGAGGGACTTGGTCACATCTCTGGTAAATTGTACATTTCACGTTGACAAGATTTATTTCCGTGTTGCTGTGAATACTTGGGGGATTTTTGAAAATGTCTAACCGATTAGGCAATTAATCGACTATTGAAATAATCGTTAGGTGCAGCCTGATCATGTAAACGGGGCTAATGACGCGTAAAAAGGTGCCTGCGCCCCCAAAAACGTGAAACTCATGTGCATATAGAAGATAAATATTTTGATACAGAGGGTGAAAGGAATGAGGGAGCCCCCACACCCCAAACGGCCCCCCTGATTGTTTTTCCACGTCTAGCCTGTAGAAGAGGAATTTGCTCCCAGAGGAAGAGCAGGGCTGTGGGGGCCACGAGCTGCCGACTTCTGCTGCTGGTCTTTAAACGCAGCCTATTGTTCCAACGACCAGAGCAGCCATCTGTTAAACATGAAATATTCAATAAAAACACGACACACTACATTAGCACAACACAACCCTTGTGTGTATCAGTGGCACCGGTGCTGATCAGAATTATTATTGGATCGGTAGCGAGCCCTAATGGCGATGATCAAAAGCAGATCTTTAAAAACTCTATGGTCATACAAAGGGCTGGCTCTGAGGCACAGTCGTTTAGACCGCTGCGTCCAGCCTCGTCCAGTGGCCTGTGTCTCCCAGCAGACACGGCTGTCGTGAGATCCGTTAGGGTCATATAAAACGTTCCCAAATCGGCAAACCGCCAAACTCTGCCTTGAAGGATTAGTAGGACGTAGGGCTGTGCGATTTTCTCAGAAAACAATTTCAAGAATGTTATTTTTGTTTTAAAGCTGTCAAGTTTTCACATCATTTGAAATATACAAGGTACTACTACATTGACCTAACAAAAGTTTCAAAAAAATCTGTATTTATTACCAAAGAAATTAATTTAAAATAGCCATAGTTTTTCCATAAATTACACTACTTAATTGGAAATCCGATTTGATGAGTTACATTTCTGGTATAGATTAATCATCCTGCCTAGTGGAATGTAAAAATAGGAGTTGGTTCTCTGTCCTCGGCCAGTCGCATGGAGTCACTCAGCCTGCAACTTGATCCATCCTTGAAGGATTGTTTTATGGGAGTCTTTGGGATCTCGTGACGTGTCCGTACCATTTTAGTTTTTGACTGTTGTCAGTAGATCTTCCAGAAGGTCCAGTGACTTGTTTTATTCTAGCTTTGTGTTCTCTATACGAGATGCCCAGGATATATTATAACTATACGTAGCGCTGACTTACGTATCACTAAACCTTACCTGTAATGTCGATTATTAAATTAATCAGCAACTAATTTAATAGTTGATAATCGCCATGGACTTGAATCATTATTATTATCAGCCGTTTTGTGCTGAAACTGCCCTCTTTTGGTCCATGCAAGTATGGTATTGTTTGAGAAAATATGAAATATTAAATGGATATAATCATCATCAGCAGAGATGGCAAGTAACGAAGTACAAATACTTAAGTACTGTACTTAAGTCGTTTTTTCATGTATCTGTACTTTTAGAAGTACTTTTTTCTCTGATGACTTTTTACTTGTACTGAGTAGATTTTTAACACAAATATCTGTACTTCTACTCCTTACTTTTCCCAAAACAGGCTTGTTACTTTTTGCGCACTGATGGTAGGTGGTAGGGATATGTATAGTGTGAATAAGCAAGTAGGGGGCGGTAATGCCAACAGACGTTAATTTCAATGTTCAGAAGTGGGATTTATGAACCTTAAGTGAAGTAAGTTAGGCTAGGTTTTTAACAATTTATTTAAACATTGTAAAACTAGCATTGAAAAAGAACATTTTATATAGAATTTCATTTTTTTACTTTGTACTTTCAAAAATAATTTTGAGTACATTTTAGAGGCTGTACTTTTTACTTTCAAAAATACTTTTTGAGTAAGTTTCTGAGCCTGTACTTTTTACTTTATTCAAGTAGACGTTTGGACCAGTACTTTGTAGTCGTATCCAAGTTGTTTTTTCACAAATGTATTCACTCTTACTCAAGTAAGAAATTTGGGTACTTTTGCCATCTCTGATCATCAGTGTCAGAGGAAGTAAAAAGAAGTATGAAGGACCTAATTTGACAATATTCAAAGGTGACAAGTTGGATTTCTTATAATTGTTGGAGAACCTAATTTGACAATATTCAAAGTTGACAAGTTGGATTTCTTGTAATGGGCTGATTGCTGTGATATTTTTTCGGAAGAAAAAAGTCTAACAGATTAATCGGCTAATTGTTATAATAATCTGCGACTATTAAAAAAAAATATATATATATATATTTATTTATTTAAAATAATAATAAATAATAATTTAAATCATTGTTTGGCGCAGCCCTAATTGGTAACAACAAATATTCAACACGTCTGAGCGAAGAATGGGCCAAACTACGAAACGATTAATCGCTGCTGATTAATCGATTGTTCAAATAATCGCCAACTAATTTGATAATCGGCTATCGTCGATTAATCGGATTGCAGCTCTAGTATGAATATATTTCCAGAGATGGGCAGTAACGCATTACATTTACTCCGTTACAATTTTTTGGTGTACTTTTTCACTTTTGGAGTACATTTTTCACGAGTTACTTTTTCCTTTTACTCAAGTAAATTTGAGGTGAAAAAAATACTTTTTACTGAGCTGTTAGTAAAAAGTACTCATTACATTAACTCTGACTTTTGCGACGCCCTTTTGCGAACTGTTGGCACATATGTTGATGTCATATCTCTCTCTCAGGCGCTTTCTCTCTCTCTCTCTCTCTGTCTCTCTCTCTCTCTCGCAATCATTTTTTTTCATTCATCTTTTTTCATTAATTTTTAAAACTGAAAGTTACTCAGTACTTTCGCTACTTAAGTAACTTTTTTGTGGAATACTTTTTTACTTTTACTTGAGTAACTATTTGGATGACTACTTTTTACTTTTACTTGAGTAATATTTTGCTGAGGTAACAATACTTTTACTTAAGTAATTTTTATGGCTACTCTGCCCATATCTGTATATTTCTTTCAGAAAGTGTGTGGAGCTGATCTTGTTCCTATTATATAATGCACAGGGCATGTTGCTTATACTGTGGGCTGTTATGACAGGGGTACAGTTTGCAGGGTGAGTGTTGTTGTGGCGTGGACGCCATGTGGAACTCATTAGAGGAAACTGAGACTAGCCCACAGCCAGAGATCTGGACTCTGCCGTAACATCCCAATTTAGCTGGATAACTAGGCTGTGTTAATGCATTCCCTTCCTGAGTTAGCTGGATAACTAGGTTCTATTAATACCTTCACATCCTTTCTTTTTCCCTCACTTTGAACTATGCGGCTTATAAGGCAGTGCGGCTATTCTGTGTTTGGTTTTTTCTCCAGCTTGTTAGTATAAAATAAAATAAAAACGCTGAAAGTCTTATTTGAAAGACGCCCTGATCCTATCCAAGATGGCGTGCACAACGCCCGTCTGGGTGGATCTGCGCATGACACACAGCTGCCATCGCGCTAGTGTGGCGTAATAGCTCCTGTGGTGCTTGTAAACAGCGCTCGAAATGAGAGACTTGTTTTTTCTCCGGTGCGTTAGTGTAAAATAAAAAGCCGCTGAAAGTCTTATTTGAAAGACGCCCTGATCCTATCCAAGATGGCGTGCACAACGCCCGTCTGGGTGGATCTGCGCATGACACACAGCTGCCGTCGCGCTAGTGTGCCGTAATAGCTCCTCTGGTGTTGTAAACAGCGCTCGAAAATGAGAGACTAGTTTTTTCTCCGGTGCGTTAGTGTAAAATAAAAAGCCGCTGAAAGTCTTATTTGAAAGACGCCCTGATCCTATCCAAGATGGCGTGCACAACGCCCGTCTGGGTGGATCTGCGCATGACACACAGCCGCCGTCGCGCTAGTGTGACTTGGATGACAAATAGAGATAAGTCGCTCACAAACACTGGCCACATGCGACGAGTATCATTTTCCGACGTCTGTCGGTGGAACTGCGTGGAAAAAGCGTGACGGACTCCACCATCACCAATGAGTTTTGAAAGATTGGCCTTGCACGAGGGTAGATGAGTGTCAGGTCCACTCTGGGCTACTTACATGAATGGTCAAAGAATGTGTCAGAATGTGACTTGGGTTTTCAGAATTGTTTTCGACTCCGGGTTTCCACCAACGAATGCGCAGCGCCACGTAAAGCAACGGTATCAGCGCACCTGTGTGTTCGACTGTGTTTCCACCTGCTTGTACGCAGTTCGCTGAAGGCTCTGGGACACCGATAGCGCGATAGTTTGCTTTGCCTACAGCACCAGCAGATAAGTCACTTTCTCTTTTCTCTAGCCGGTTTTGTGTGTGTGTGTAATACATGTGTATGCTTTTAAAACCAACTTTTATAACAAATTATGATGTTCGAGAGGGAGAGGGAAAGAGAGATCGAGAAAGCGGGAACGCACAGTGGAAGTGGGCGGTGTAAAATACTAATAATACTAATAATAATACCAATAATTAACCTGCATGTTTGTGTGTGTGCGCGCAAATGTGCTTATGTTTGTGTGTGTGCGCGTTGTGTGCGGTGCCGTCCCGTGTTTGAGATCGCTGTTCAAGGTGACGTGCTCTGACGTGCTTTATTTGCTAATATATATATATATATAAGGTAAAGGTACTTTATTTAGTCTCACATACATACATGTACAGTGAAATTCTTCCTCCATATTTAAACCATCCTTGAGGAGCGGTGGACAGCCGCAACCGGGGGGCCAACTCCAGATTCTGAGCCTTTTGAAACATAGATATTGATCTGGTCGGTCTCTAAGCTATTCAACTGTCTTTATGTCCAAATGTCCTCCCTGTAATCATACACTCAACAGTCGACCTCCGTTTTCCAACGACATTACTTAAACATCTGCCAAAAACTTCTTGGCTATTATCCCCACATACCGACAGTAGCACAACCCACACAGAATTTCTCAACCACAAGGCCGCTATACCGCTTTGTATCGAACGGAGCCGTGGTCTAATTTCTATCTCTTGTGCACTCCTGTATGCCTCTCAAAACACTGAAGAACTCTATTGGCACAACACACACACATTCCCCTCGGAAAACAGAGATACTCCCGGGACTGCTCAACACAGTGATAACACTGAAAAACAGTACTTCTTTAACTTATCTTCCCAATTAGCCAGATCATTATTCTTGTATATTTTCAGTTACTGTGAATTATTTATTCAACATGGTCAGTTTATCTACGTGGGCTCTCACCATGTGAGTCACTGGAACAAGAATCATCAGGCCCTCAGGAAATCCGCATACAAATTTGCAGCCGAGGTGGCCTCCCACGGCCCGAGGCGGCCTCCCCCGCCCGAGGCTCGACAAGGTAACCCTGGCACGTAGACAGATGCATCTGCGACTTGCGAGGCGGCTTCACCCCGAACCAGGCTCGATGGGGAAACCGAAACGGGAACAGGTTCATCTTCAGCGACGTCCAATCAACCTACACCAGGCAGCGATTGCAGCGTGGGTCGAGGCGGTTCGTCGTCTCCAATGTTGGAGCTGGAAGCCGCTTGTCGTTGGCCTAGGTGTAGACTTCCTTGTCACTGGCCCGGGGCCGGTAGTAGGCAGTGCCAGGGGTGTTCTCGCTCTGGAAGATGCCCGAGAGCGGTCGGGGTCACCAGAGTAGAGGTAGGTGAAAATAAGGAATCAGCCTCTAGCAATATTCTCATTTGCCGGGAGACAAGTTGAACAATCACAATCACGCCTGTCTTGTAGACAGAGAGGAAGATGATGTGACATTGAGTCACAATGACATTCTTCACACTGTTTCTTTCAAAAGGTTTCAGCCAATCTCATGTTTTTGTCAGTAGACCATCTTTACTAGCCTTCGGTGCCAATAGCACGTGACCAATCTTTGTGACATCAAAGTTCAGTGAAAAACTCCTAAGGAACCAATGAGTCCTCGGCATCTAAGGGCTCGTCTAGTCCATTTCTGACACCTGTAATCTGTAATTGGCTGCTTCTTGTAACTGATCTCTGTCTGACTCCTGTGGTACAAGTTCTGGACTATATCTAGAGAGCTTCTGCTCCCACGTGCTACCATACCAGTGCTTATTTTCTGTGGACATCTCCATTGCTACTGTCTCTCAGTCTAATGGTCAGTTTGTATCATGGTACTATCTGCAGTGTTATGCAAAATTATCATGCGCGGTGGCGCAGTGGTTAGCATTGCTGCCTCACAGCTAGAAGGTCCTGGGTTTGGATCACAACCCGGACAGGTCCTTTCTGTGTGGAGTTTACATGTTCTCCCCGTGTCTGCGTGGGTTTCCTCCGGGCACTCTGGTTTCCCCCACCACCAAAAACATGTTCTAGTTAACCTGCTCCATTCAGTGCTCCCGGCCAAGGAACAAGCTCACAATCTGGAGTTGGCCCCGGGCGCTGCGGCTGCCCACCGCTCCTCAGGGGTGGGTTAAATACGGAAGAAGAATTTCACTGTACATGTGTGTATGTGTGACGAAATAAACTATCTTATCTTATCTCAATATACAGAATCATATACAAATATACAGAGAACGGAATTAACAGGTTTTGTGGATTTCAAATGTTCCGTTTCTCTTCTGGAACAGTTGAAGACTTTTTTTTTTTCTTTTCCCCCCAGTTCCGTTTCCGCTCCTTATAAAATTCTGTTTTCGGTTTTCGTTTTCGTTCCCTGAACCGGTTCGAGTCCCTGGTCCCTGGGCCTCCCTGGGTGTCTACCAGTGGATATGTCTAACAGATGTCTTCTAGGAAGCTCCATGCTAAACTCATTATGTGTTTAATAGGACGCCTTCGGAATGTTCCTCGCGCATGTGTATGTGGTCGTGTGTGTCTGTGCACGTGTCTGTTTTTGGAAAGCGTGTGTTGGTGTGTGTGTGTCTGTGTACCCTTGTTTGTTTGTGTGTCTGCACGTGCGGGTCTGCTCGTACTTACATGTGTATACCCGTGTTGTTGTGTATCCGTGTGTGTGTGTGTGTCGGGCGCTGGTAATCAGTGAGCAAAGCCAGCACAGGATGCGACGGAGCAGCGTTATGTAACGACGACTCCTGGCGAAGCGGCCTGAGGACTCCCTGGACGGTCCTGTTTGATTTAGTATTTATATAGCGGCAATTCAAAACAAGCACTTTCCATATACTCTATAACCAGAGATGGACAGTAACGCATTACATTTACTCTGTTACAATTCTTTGTGTGTACCTTTTTACTTTTGGAGTACATTTTTCACAAGCTACTTTTTACTTTTACTTGAGTACATTTGAGGTGAAAAAAAAACACTTTTTACTGAGATGTCAGTAAAAAGTACTTGTTACATTAACTTTAGCGACACCCGTTGGGAACTGTTGGCACATATGCTCGCTCTCTCTCTCTCTCTCTCTCTCTCTCTCTCTCTCTCTCTCTCTCTCGGCTGCGCTCTCTCTCTACCCCTCAGGCGCTCTCGCGCTCTCTTTTTTGCTCTCTCTTTCTCTCTCTCTCTTTCTCGCTCTGTCGGGCGTCCTCTCTCGGTCTCTTTCTTAGGCGCTCTCTCCCTCTCTCTCTCCATCTTCATTTTGAAAAGAGAATTAGTCCTATTTTTTTTACTGAAAGTTACTCAGTACTTTCGCTACTTAAGTAACTTTTTTGTGGAATACTTTTTTACTTTTACTTGAGTAACTATTTGGATGACTACTTGAGTAATATTTTGCTGAGGTAACTTGAGTAATTTCTATGGCTACTCTGCCCATCTCTGTCGAGGACTGATTGGGTC
>OMKY01135503.1:0-15109 GCA_900302395.1 Bregmaceros cantori | reverse complement strand
ACACACACACGAACACGAACACGAACAAACACGCACACACACTCACACACCTATACAAATACACATTCAGACACACACACAAATACTGACACACACACACAAACACTCACACACACGCACACACATACACAAACACACATTCACACACACACCCACACACCCACACACATACACATACACACCCACACACAAATACTCACACACACACACAAACACACACAAACACGCACAAACACGCACACACCTATACAAATACACATTCACACACACACACACAAATACTGTCACACACACACACACACACAAACACTCACACACATAGACACACACACACACACATACACACACACACACACACACACAAACACACCCACACACACACACACACACTCACACACACACACACACACACACACACACACACACATAGACACACACACACATAGACACACACACACACATAGACACACACATAGACACGCAGACGCATGTGTACTTTACACTTGCATGCACAGTCACGCACTAGAAACACAGCGAGAGTAATTAGCGAGTTGGGGACCGGACCGATCGCAAAGGCAAAACGCTGTTTCGTCACTTATTGAAATTACGTGTGTGTAAATGTGTGTGTGTGTGTGTCTGTGCGTGCGTGTGTGTGTGTGCACCGATAATAATTCCATCGCTTGCAAAATCAACAGTGCTGCGTCGACGTTCATCAGTACCAAACGCTCAAATCAAAGTTGTCTCGTGACCTGGAACAGAAGAGGTGAACTTCAATCTGATTATATGGGCGGAAATTGCGGCATAGGTAACTGCAGTAGGGGGAGCAGGGAGAGCTGTGCATCCGTATATATGTGATGCTAAGACTGCGGCTTCGGTGTAATTTTTGTTATTGGTGTTTTACTGGCATTTGAATTTAATACAAGGAAAATCTTCCCTGTAACTCTGTCACTTTTTGCTATTTTGCTTTGTTTTATTATTTAATTTGCTCTATTATTATTACTTGCCCCGGATGCACCGAGCAGGTCATGTTTTTGTTGGGTTATCTGTCAGCAGGATAACTGAAAAAGTTGTGCACAGATCTGAGTTGTTGGGAATTACACACGAAACAAGTGATTACATATTGGTGCATTTCTGTAGCCTATACATACCATAATAGCATCTAGCTTGACTACTCTTATGAGCTTACAAACTGCACACTGGTACTAACACAGCTCAGATAGTGTAGCCTTGTGGTCTGCCAAGCTGGAGACCAGGGTTCGCGTTCCACCTCCGGCAGACTTTTACGACTATAATCCCACGTACCACCAAGAGCCTGGTACATGTTTTTGCATCTTTGATCCCATGGACTTAGCACAGGTAGCAGGTTAAGTTTTTTTGGATAACGTTGGTTTGTCCCGTGGATAACTAAAAAAGTTGAGCACGGATCCGGAAGAAATTTGCAGAGTTGTTGGAAATGACGAAAGAAAGAAGTGATTCAATTTTGGTGCATTTCGGTAACCTATAAGTAACATAATAGTCATACTTCATTACGGATCAACCGCATCAACGGGTGAACGATCCCCGTTTTCCGTAATGATGTCACGCCGTGTGGCCGCGACTCCCGTGCCTGCACCAAGCAACATAATCGTACTTAATCACCAATACCTACAGATAGATGGATGGAAAGTTCCTTACCTGGTTAGTGCACGGGGTGGTCAATGAGACGTTTGTAAAAATCCGAGTGATTTGTTAGGTCCAACAGCGCCAGCTTCCTAACTATTACAAACGTCTAGCAATGTGCGATGCGTGGACGATGCGTTGGTTCTGACTCGCCAGGCTACTACTCTACGAGCACTTGCATTGATAATGGCTTGCCACACACACTGTTAGCACTAAAATAACATTTCACTACGGCACAGGTTTGCAATCTCTGAGTGCTTGTAGTTATTATTATTATTAGTAGTAGTATTATTAGTATTATTAGTATTATTGTTGATACTATTGTTACTTGTTTACTGGTGTCTATTGTGTCCTATTTCAGAATCCATATCTGTATATTGCTTGCATGTGCAATGAAGTTGAATCTGATCCACCTGCTCTGACGCTTGGACTGTTAAAAAGCATCCCCCCCACCAGCACAGCTCCCCCCACCTCGACAGGTTGTCACGGCACTCCTGACACTTCCACGCTAGCCAAGACGTCTTCGCACACGTCCGGCTGCTGCCGAGGACCTCTGGTCGGGGCACGTAGGCGGACTGTGCGACAAGACCATCGGACCATCGGCTCAGCCGCCACCCTACGAGAATAGCCATTTTCCACGCCGCCGTCCTTTTCACTGAATGCCGCCTGTGTCAGCAACGCTTCTTCCAGACTATTCTTCACCACGTCGCAGTACTCAGTGAGTGCCAGGGCTTTGTCGTTCGGGGGGGATGACAGACAAACTCACGCGGCAATAGCCTCCAGGATAGCACAAAATTGTCACAGATATCAGTGGGTATGCCTCTCTGGCACTGGGGGACATTGCTCAACACACACATCTGAGTTGTGCAGTCAAAATATGTTACATTAGAACTACTACTGCGACAACTAATTTGAGGAGTTATTCAAGTATGTTTTGACTTGTTTATTTTAGTCCCCTTCCATTATATTGCATGTTGGTTGCCTGTCTGTGGGGAAATGCAGAGTTGGTGTCGCCGGACAGTCAGTGCCAGACAACATCCGGCGAAGCGGCCAGTTTGCAAACTGCACATCACACAGCTGTCAGCTATTAAGGCTAATTGCCGTGCCACCAGACAGATTGGCTCTATCTCTGGTAACCTCAACTGTCACAGGACTTCAGCATATTGTCAGCATATTTCAAAGTAATCTAAAAGTATGTAAAAGTAATCACATTTATTATGTAGAATTACTATACTACTATACCGATTTACATGATTACTGATTTTCACTGATTAGTGCTTCTTCTTTTTTCTGCAGGCATACTTTTCTCATTTTATTCACAGAGTTAGTGCGAAAGGGGGGATGAGCGAGTGTGGTCGACCGGTCCTGCAGTATATTACAATGAGGGGAAGCAAACTGTGTTTGCTGTGAAGTCATAAGACTATGTATGGGGCAGCCCCACCGATTTTTCTAACAATGAATTCTCCAAACCCTTATCGTGAAGCAACTTTCGTTCCAGGACGTACATGCTAGGCTGTCGTACGGGCTGTGTTTATCACTGACAATTGCTCGGTTGCATATGTTGGGCCAATGCGCTGCCAACTTTGAACGCTGCCAGCAAGCGGACTACAAACAGCCTACAACACGAATATGCGAATATGACATGTGTGCGCTTGTCTGCGATATAAACACCTTTCCATTTTCACACATAGCCAAAATGGCAACTGTTTGATGCGTGCAATCCTTCAAACACTGGGTTTCCAACTGGTTTTACGGCATCAGTGTACACAGCTTTCAGTGTACTAAGATTAAAACACCTCTGGTGCCCTATGCACTGAAAATAGTGCATGTAGTGCACTATTTTTCAAGTGCACCATTTGAGATACAGAAAATGTGTCCATGAAACCCCTCCTCTGAATAAATGCATGAGGACATAAAGACGGTTTGAAAATTGAACGCTTAAATAAAACTTTACGTGGGGACTAGATCATGCACTGTGTCAATGGACACAATGTGTCCATGAAACACAATGAAACGCTTCGCCACTGAATTAATAAAGACATAAAGAAGCTGCGGAAATTAAAAGCTTAAAGTGTTAGAAGATCAGCACCAGGCAACAGAACCAGCAGGAAATGCACCTTGCAAATAAACAAATAAGCTAACAGAAGACACTGCAGCAGCATGATTCTACTGTACCACCAGCTAGACAGAATTATGAGTTAAGCCAAAACAATATCGATTTGAATATTGGATTTGGGCGCAATCACTGTTTTTCATTCTTTTATTATGAGTGATCATCATCATCATAGTTCACTTTCTCCGCTTGTAGCAGAATGTGCACTAACATGGGTTAGCTTCTTCCAGAGTTTCCGGTCCGGTGTAATTCTGTTGAGGGTTGGTAGGTCAAGTCCTGAACATTTGTAGACGTTGTCGCGCCATCTTTCGGGTTGTCTTCCTCTGCTTCTCTTGCCGGCCACTAGTCCTTCAAGGCAGAGTTTTGTCAGTCCTGTTTGGGATCGCTTGATGTGTCCGTAGAGTGATAGTGACAGGATTAAATTGGAAACTGGGATGAAGAGTCGGGGGGGGTGAGGGCAACATTGCAGAAAAGCCGGAGACGTTATGCGAACTGTCGGCGCTGCTCGGCCTGTGGCCTGGGGAGACGCGCGCTGTAACGCTCTGCCACCACGCGCCCCCATAAACAGGTTTTAAATGAAAAATGAATGACAGCATTACTCTTCATCATTCCAAATATTAACATGGATACAGTCCAGGCATCTTACCAGGCTTTTTAATCAAAATTAATAAACGCCTGATCACACATGAGTCAACTCCATTGGGAACGGCAAAAAAAAAGGAAAAAAGAGGAAATTATAATTCATTGATAATTAATTAAAAGCACCTGTACCATGAATAAAAAACACAATAGGTGTATTGTGCAACCTAATGAGACAACGTTTCCCAAATGCAGTCGACACTGTTTTTAATCAGGTTAATCCTCAATGTGAAACCTGTCAGTTAATAATATCTCACTCCATTGAACTGTGGCAACATCAGAGAGAGAGAGAGAGAGAAAGAGAGAGAGACAGAGAGAGAGAGAGAGTGCTTGATTTAACGAGAGTGAGATGACTCTCAGACACTTTAAGATCAAGCATCAACATCATGAATGAACAAACTGATACATTTTTATTACCTGTGCCGGGGCTGCGGCGCGACACGGGTTATGTTTTTGGTCGCGTTGGTTTATCTGTCCCCAGGATAACTGAAAAAGTTTTGCACGGATCTGGATGATGTTGGAAATGACACACAGAACAATTGATTACATTTTGGTCCGTTTCTGTAGCCTATAAGCAACATAACAACAGATTTCTTTCTTCAAACGCTACAACGAACACAGTGCCCCAAACTCCTCGCCATGTGACATCAGCATTTATGCACATGCTCGGTGAACAACCCAAAGATAACGGCTAACTGCGACACCATGGTCTTGGCGCTGGTTTGCACTCTCCGAGTCCTTCTAGTTTTAGTAGTAAAAACATATTAGTGTGAAAAATAGGGCTAGACGAGGAACTTCAGGCTTCACTGGAATGTGACAAAAAGGCTGAGCACTTGCCTGATCCTGATCGAAGCATTAAATCCCGATAATTGATTGGGGCACCCTAAGTCAAGTTAGTCACTCGTAGGATTCAAAACTATTTTTTTGCTTAAATCACTTTGTTGTTTAATTGTTTGAAAGAATGACAGTCACTACAGGATCAATAAGAATATTGAATGCATTAAAAAGGTATATCAAAACTGTTAATTTAATACACCCAGAACACATTGGACAGTACATTCAGCAAATAATCTTTTTTTTCACTGAGCGTGAAACCCACATATTCTATTCATCTCATATAAATAGTCATGCCTTAGAAGACTTGAATTTTTTGTTGTTTCTTTGAACGCAACGGAGTCACAGAGATAAGAGCCTAATAATAATGCATCCATTATTTCCCTGTGCACATACGGGGACCACATTTAATAGGTTTTATTTAACGGCTTCTACGTCTGACAAAGGAACCTCCATAATTGGCAGTGCAACTCATTCATCGGCCCGTAAGACAGCGCCTGGTTATCAGAATGCACTCTGTTGGCGAGTCAAGACACTATAAATGTTTTTTTTATGGAGGGTTATGGGGTGCCTGAGGGCAGGGAATATATCTTACTGTCTTGCGTGCTACGGAAATGCATGTTTACATACGTTTGGATGACGGTGTGTCGCGCGTGTGTGTGTGTGTGTGGGCATGACCCTTCCTTTCAACAGGGCACGCTCTGATGTGGCCACTGCGTGTGTTGGGGTTTATATGACAAGCTGGCATACTGGGAGGGACCAACACAGAGCAAGCTGTGAAAGCAGCTTGCTCTTGAATTTTTGTAAAACCGGTGTGAATGAACTGCTTAGTCAAGTGTTGATCGCCGTTAAACGACAAGAAGAAGAAGAGATCAGAGGTACGTATACGACACAAAGGCCAGATAGACACTGCACCTCTGAAACGAGAGGTATGCAGTCAGCAGAGACTGCTAAAGGGATATGTCCAAATACGATCTTCATCATCTTCTTCTTTTGTTGGCTAATGCCTATTGACTTGTTCTTCATTTGTTGTTTGCATGTGCTGGTCAAAATGATATGGTATGGTATGGTATAGCTTGGCGAGTCAGAACCAACGCATCGTCCACCACGCATCGCACATTGCTAGGCGTTTGCATTGGGTCTGGGAAAATCAGGCAAGCCGCCGGTAGGGATTCAATCGGCCAATCAGTGTGGACATGGGGGGAGTTTGTAGGGCTACGTGAGACGTGGGCGGAGTTTGGTTGTTACGCCTCCACGCCCAAAAGTAGCAATTTTGATTGTAAAATTCAACATCAGCTGGCACAAATGCCCTCCTGAACCATTCAGTTTAGCAAGGTTGTACAGTTAGCCTGTTGCCGAAAGCTTTGGAGCGCTTGAAATATGTCATGTAGGGAAATAACACTCGACTCGGGCACTGGTTGATTCAATATCTTCCTGATTCGAGGTGGACACGCCGCCATCTGTTAAATGTACATTTTCATTGCATTAAAAATGAAGTATACAAATCAGAAGTCATTTTTAGGCCGAGTTGGAAATAGATTTTCCTTGAGGTGGCCCCAGAGATGAAATTTGAACAATCTGGCTTTAAAAAAGTAATGACGACTTGAACAGATATGGGCAGAGTAGCCATAGAAATTACTTAAGTAAAAGTATTGTTACCTCAGCAAAATTCAAGTAATAGTAAAAAGCAGTCATCAAAATATTTACTCAATTAAAAGTAAAAAAAATACTCCACAAAAAAGTTGCTTAAGTAGCAAAAGTACTGAGTAACTGTCAGTAAAAAGAGAGTACGAGAGCGCCTGAGAGAGAGAGGGAGAGAAAGAGCGGGAGAAAGAGAGCGCCTGAGAGAGAGAGAGCAAGAGTGAGGGAGAGAGAACAAGAGTGGGAGAGAGAGAGAGATATGACGCCAACATATGTGCCAACAGTTCCCAACGGGTGCCGCTAAAAGCCAAGTTAATGTAACGAGTAGAGAGTTGCTGAAATCTCAGTAAAAATTAGTTTTTCACCTAAAAATTTACTTGGGCAAAAGTAGAAAGTAACTTGTGAAAAATGTACTCCAAAAGTAAAAAAAAAAAGTACACCAAAAAAAATTGTAACAGAGTAATGCGTAATGCGTTACTGCCCATCTCTGGGACTCAATACACACAATACAAATTCAGAAATGTTTACCTTGGGAGTGAGTTATGGATGGTTAGTTGGTTTTGCTTGCAGATAAATGTAAAAAAAATGTATGCGCTGTGGCGGTCTATATAAAATACTACTATTGTTGGAATACGCCTCAGATATAAATCGAATGGACCGCAGAAAAAAAAAATGTTGAGTGTTTCATTTCCACTTTAAAACACAGTTAGGTGGAAGACGTTGCCAGCCATGAAAGGCAGAAGGAACAGAGGGACGGAGGATGAGAGCGAAACAGACAGATGTGCTGGAGGGGGATTTCTCTTGTGTAGAGTCAAGCCCCAGTCCCCTGGGCGGGATAGAGTGAGAGAGAGAGATGGAGAGAGAGAAGAGAGGGACTACCATGAGAGAGAAAGAGAGATGGAAAAGGAAACGTGAAATGTAAAATATAAAAGAGTATGTTCTTCTACGAGAATAAAGTCGGTGCGGAGGCAGGATTTGAAGGAGCGATAGCTGTAATGTGGGGAGAGAGACCTGCTCTCGGGGGGAGAAGATACAACACAAGCGTGAGAAACGGGGAGTGCTGCTTGGCATGCACAGCTTTCATGGCGTACAAAGCTTTGTGGTCAGCACAGCTGTTTCCTCTCGCCCCCAGAACGCCTTAATGCAAACAGAAGTCATGTCCAAACCAGCGTCTGTCGAGGTAAGGGATTAACACGCATTACATTGGGAGTATGCAGTGTTTGAAGGTAATTACCTGTGCTGGGGCTGCCCAATGGAAGCAGGTTATGATTTTGGTGGCGTTGGTTTGTCTCCAGGATAACGGAAAAAGTTGTGCACGGATCTTGATGAAATTTTGAGTTGTTGGAAATGACAAGCAGAAGAAGTGATTACATTTCTGTAGCCTATAATAATAATCGTACTTAATCACCAACTCACGGCTAGATCGCTGGGCGCTTACGGTCGCAGTCGTAGTTGGCATGTTCGCCGGTGGCGTCAATCGCAATCGCGCTACTTCACGAGCATTTGCATTGATAATGGGTTGCCACACATACTGCCAGCGCTAAAAGTAATATTTTTTGTACCACAACAACGCAGGTTTGCAATCTCTGAGTGCTTCTATTTTGTTTTTAAAGACACATCTCTTTCACCTGGCTTAATAACTGAGCCAGATTTGTGGGGATGTTGTCCTCATCGGTGCATCAGCCCACTGAATGTGTGTCTGTGCGTAAGTGTGTGCCTGTTTGCTTGTGTTGGTGCTGTGGGTACTGTTGTACTGTTCAATGTTCTGCTTCTGTAAAGCACTTAAAAAAAACTATATAAATAAACAAAGTTTGTTTGAATTGCTTAGTAAAAACACAAATTTGTTGACAGAAAAGGAAAAAGTCACTACAGAGTCCATCGAAGAGCAGAGATCACATATACCTGTATATACAGTACATTACAATACATTAAAAGAACAGAAGGCTCATGGACATACTACTTGCCTCTTCTATGCCATGTCTATACCCAAGGCAGTGAAACAGAGACCACATTACTCTTATAATGCTGAGTCTCTCAAAGCCATCCGTCTACAGCGAAATTGGAGCCTCCCCTAGTGGAAAGCTGGTAGACGCCGGTCTTTGACCGGGAAATGCACCCGGGTCGCTGGCATCACAGCAGTTCCATTCCCTCCCTCGTTACATAAGCGCAGCGCTCACCGGGGGGCTGCTTTGGTGCCATGACGTCAGTGTGTTGGGGGGTGCTGGTTCCTGGGAGCCGTGCCACTGCTCTGAAGTCCCTTTGATATCTCCAGTCATGGAGCTTTTGATGAAGAGCGCAGGAAATTCCAATGTTTCTACACCATTTCATTTATTCATACATACACGCCATGAGGAACAAGGTTAAAGCGCAAACCATTCTTCCTTTTAGTCTTTTGTTTTCTTTTTCTCACACATTTTTTCATTTTATTGATAGGGTTAGGCTAAAATGGGGGAAGAGAATGCCGGAAGCAGATCGGCAGCAAATGCCAGTGGAGGGGAACAAACCCAAGACGCTGCGTGCGTAGTTACTGTGTGTGCGGTGTACTATGCCGTGCCAAACTGCGGCAACACTTCGTAGCCTCAGTAAATAGTAGAGAATTGCATACCCTTCTTCCGTTTTGATTGTTTTTATTCACTACACCCACCTGGACGGAGTGCCACACCAAGATTTATGCCATTAGCAACTTGAAACAAAAACCCCCTGTCGGTACTGTGTACGCACAACAAATAATTTGAACCGACGGTGGCATGTCTGACCTCAAATGGAGTTTTTTTTCTTTCAGTACTTTCGGAAATGGCGAAAAATTTTCCCCCCGAATAATTTAGGGTGCCCACCGCAACATTTGTTGTCCCTTTTTAGTACTCTTCTTCATTGATTTCCAACAAAAGGAAAACCTCTAATTCTATATTGCCCCAATGATTTAATTTGCTGACGTTTCGGCGTATAATTTGCTGTGATGTAAAGTGCGAATCCAAAAAAAAAGATCCGCTTATTTTGTTAGGGTCCCTCCAAAACCTGAACGCTAACCATAGCCCTAACCTCTAATCCTAACGCAAACCATAGCCCTAACTCTAACCTTAACCGCTAACCCCAACCCCTAACCGAACCTCAACCTAATCCTCAAAAAATAATCAAATTGTTTTTGTTTATCGGAACGCGGAGCCGTCAAAACTCTGGGTGCCCCAAAATGGAGCAAAATGCACATACTACCACTGGAAATGGTTTCAGTGGTAGTACGTGCATTTTGCTCCATTTTCGTCCCGAGCTGTGGAAAACTAAGCCACACTGTCCCATAGATATATTTATTTTCTAACACAGTTATTATTACAACTGGGAAAAAACAATGAGATGAATTATGTCAGCTTTTGAGGGGGACCTGAAGAATCAGAAGGACATTTGTATAACAAAAACCAAAAAACACTCACATCAAACACACACTCAGAAATCACATATAGAATAATTTCATCTATTTTATAAGATCCTTCGTTGGCACCCAGACACAGCATTCCAAACCAGCTTGCACGCCATCTGCCGATACCGTATTCTATAAGTGTGAGGGGCTCCTAATTGCTGACACTGTGTATGCTTCCCTTTATGAGGCATGACGTCTTTGGATGACTGTGTTGTCTGTGGGCCTCACAGCAGTGTGTGGATGTTCGCGCGCTAATCAGCACGGTGACGCTGCACCTGGCGCCTGTCAGCTGTCGAACCATGCGGCGCTCAGAACTCGGGGGTCCCCACCTTCAATCAACACGGTGGATGTACGAGTGTCGGCTTCGCCATCCTCCAGCTGGTCCTCTCCCTGAGTTCCTATAGCATCACACATGCTCGTTGCCTTTTGATAACAGCTTCGGTAGGAGCTTTGAGAACAGCTACGCTGTTAGCTTAATAGGGCTGTTGCACGTAACGCCATGGCTTGGCGTGTGCGTATGGTTAAGTGGTATTATTTCCACTTCATGTTCATTATATAGGGGCAAATACAACAATGTAGTTATGCTGCCATCTGCTGGCGATTAATAGCATATTACCATGAATAAATCAATTATAGAAGACTTTTAAACGGACAATAAAGGCTCACTGCTTATTCATCTGACCACGATGATAATAATAATAATAATAATAATAATACATATGTTTTATATAGCGCTTTTCTTGACACCCAAAGACGCTTTACCGTTAAGAAAAATCGAAGGAACTACGGAAAACAGAAAAACCAAAATAAAATAAGCAAACAAACAAACAAAACTGTAGACAAAGGGAAGGGAGGAACCAGGGAAAGCAGATTAGTTGTCAAGGACTATCTTGAACAGGTGGGTTTTTAGGTGGGTTTTAAATGATGGGAGTGAGTCGGAGTTGCGGATGGAGAGTGGCAGGGATTTCCAGAGGGTTGGGGCGGCGATGGCAAAAGCTCTGTCCCCCAGGGTTCGGTATTTGGCCTTGGTGACGGGGGTGAGGAGATTGTGGTCAGCGGAGCAAAATGTCTGCCCTGTTGTTACTTTCCCTATTGGACTGCACAAATAATTCTGCACTTGTCATTCTCTACCAGCAGCATTTCCATCAATGGCATCATCACGTTCAACTTCAAGTATTGCTTCATTTCTACAAAAAAAAACAAAATGTTATCCGATTGCTGACTACTCCTCTTAAAATGTAATCATAATAGTAATCTTGAAAGTTAGATTACTCACTATTTTAAGAGTAATTATGTTGACTATTTGAGTTACTTTTGATTATATTTCAGCAGTTTTAGTGTGTAACTATTTTTTGTTTTGTGGATAATCTTCACTACACATAAATAATGCTCCAAAAATCCAATACAATATTTGAAACAATATTTTTTTTTAGCAATGAGCAGTGTTATGAAAGAAAGTACTGCTTTTTGGTAAGTAACTTCAATCTCCCGTATTTCTCAGGCTATAAGCCACGACTTTTTTCCCTCACTTTGAACTAGGTGGCTCATGAGGCGGTGCGGTTATTCTGTTTTTTTTTTTTCACCGCCCCGTTAGTATAAAATTTTAAAAAACGCCACTGGAAGTCACATTTGAAATCTAAGTCGAACCTATCCAAGATGGCCACGAATGGATACGCGCCCGCCTCCACGTCAGAGCTATGTGGTAGGCGTGTCCTGGGAAACGGAAGCAGAAGCTGGACGGCACGGAGTATGGAGTGTATGGCACAGAGACTTTCATGAGAGTTATTTATTTTTTACAAATCCCTCATGGATCATCACGGGAAACAAACATGGATTTCATATGGTGACACATTTAAGTTGAACGCCATCGATCTCGCAGTAAAGAGCGAAGAAGGAATAGACCGGCTTCACATAGCACATAGAGCCGGAGTGAATATTAGCGCAACAGAACAAGACTGAACTCGCCGCATAACTGCTGTCAATGACAATAAATATTCTATCTAATAAATATATCTATCGATCTATCTATCGTTTTGGTGACGAGGATTAAAGCAATCAATAACCGCTCTGTTTTGTTTTGCCGTTGTTATGACAAGCGGCATTGTTTTCGGTCTCCGCTCGGAGACTGATCAGCTAATTTCTGTTCTGTTCATTTAAAGTAAATATTAATTTCAGTAAATGGTCGCGACTTTTAGGCCGGTGCGGCTTATATAACTATTAGTCCATGCTTTATTTTTATTTTTTTAAATGTTTTTTTCCAGCCCATTCAGGCTGTTTTTTTTCCAAGCTTTATTTATTAGGGTTAGTGGAAAGAGGTGAAGATGGGGGGTAGACATGCGAGAAATACGTTGGTGGTGGGATTCGAACCACCGACTCGCCGCACCATTAAGGTGCACTGCCTAACCGACTGAGCTACTGGGCAGCACTGTCCATGCGTTCTTAAAAATGACGGGGGTGCGGCTTTTAGAGAGGTGCGCTCATTGGTCCGGCAATATACGGTAATTACCGGTACTACTTTGTAAAATGTAACGCATTAGATTACTAATTACTGGAAAAGAGAGTAAAATCAAAGTAACCTCATTAATACAACTTAGTTAATGACATCCACAGGCAGGCCCATTTCAAAGAAACTTTGGCAGAGTTCAGCCTTCATTCCCCTCAACACAGTTTCAAATTGTGGTCTTGAGGAAAGAAATCAGTGCCGAGTGGTGGCTTTTGTGACTGCTGCCCCCACAACTGAGTATGTGGCCAGAATCAGTGCACAGCCAATAGCACATTGTCCGAGTCAGTAGGGAAGCTCTGGCTCGACATAATAGATCCATGCTGGAGGCTGGAGTAAGGACATCAGAAAAAGTCAAGTTAACTCGGGAACAGCGAGGCTTCCATGCCCGCCAGAGAAGTCTTCCACTTCAAACAATGCTAACTGGTGACCCATTAGTGGCGCCATCAAACTTTTTCTCACCAAGACTTCTATTACGACTACTAGAATAACTCCAAAATTCTTTAAAGCCTGTACTTATAGAATGACATTATATTGCCACGGAGATTACTTTAATCCGGGTCCATCTCAGTTGAACCGAGATAGAAATCATTTCCCAGTTGTCCCGATAGCTATGAAAGTGTCAAGCGAGTCTGAAGGAAGTCTGTGGGCTAGGTCCAAGGCTGGACATAATGATATTGAGCTGTGACTCAGCGCTGTCTGGGAGGGGGGCACCCCCCCATTTTGGTAAGGGTTACGCTTAGGTATGGGTTATGCTTAGGGTTAGGAACGGCCTTTCCAGCATTCACATGTCGGAGAGAAGAACGTCCAGAACTCGTGGCGTGTAACCGTCTGAAAGCAGTTGTGCTAAAACGTTTTTCCACACGTCTGTCCTACATTCATTCATTCAAAAAGAGTAAAGTTGGGGTCCGCGTTGGCCGAGTGGTTATGGACGCCGCACCTAACGCGACCCCATTCATGTTAACGCCGCTGTGTCTACCGCAGTGTCCGCAGTGTCGCGAGTTCGACTCCGCTCGTCAACTTGTCTGCAATGTCTACTCCCGATCTCCTCAACCCAGTTCCCGACTAATCCTATCCAATAAAAGATGGAAAAACGGTGCTGACGCTGGAAAAAATAGCAAAAAAAAAAAAAAAAGAGTAAAGTTTGCCAAAAGTCTTTTTGATTTACTGATATTACAATAAGATGTTAGCAGTTTCTCAATTTAGTTTTGAGTCACTCGTTGGCACTGCATGTCTTTAAAATGTGAGAATGTATTGGCTGGGTCCTTGTATTGTAATGTAATGTATTGGTGGGTAACGCAATAGACTATACAATCCAGCAAAACACCTTTTCTAGGCATTCTCATTTGTTGCACAAAGAGTTTAGAAGTGCTCTCCATCATCCCCTCAATGGAAGTGACGCTTCTCGCCATTAAGCACGGATCGCGCGTCGGTGGAGTGCGCTGTGGAGAGTGCTTGAAATGACCCAGTTGTGGAGCCTGAAAAATATGAGCTGGAGTCTGGCTGCTATTATAGGAATATCAAATCCATTTACATGGCCCATCTCATACATAAAATGCAAATAATTTCATGTTTGAAACTATAGCGGGAAACACCAATTGGTCGATTTCTATTTATGGGCCTAAGTCCAATAGACGCATTTATCTCTCTCACAGATACACACACACACACACCGACGTGTGCGTGTTGCTGATGGTGGGGGAGAAGGACATGGCATCATTGTCACAGTTCGTTATTGGCTCTTATTCTGGCTGTTTCAAACTATTGTTTTGAATAGTAGTAATAGTGCTGCATGTAGGCACATATGGAAACTATAGTAGATAGAGTTGTAGAGTCATGCTTTCTGTTGGAGTATATAATGCTTTCTGTAGTGTGTGTGTGTGTGTGTGTGTATGTATATGTATATATCAGTGGGGAATATTCAGGGCCTTCTAGGCCTTCAGAGAAGGCCTAGAAAACTGAGGAAAAAAAAGTTTTTAAATATGTGTAATTATAATTACAATAGGTATTTAAGTAACTGTCTCATTTAATTGAATACATCATAATAATTAATACAATTAATACATCGTCTATGTTCTAGAATTGGTTCCTTGTCAAGTTCACATCAGCAATGAAAGGGTTAATATACTCTGAAACATGTTATCCACTCAGAATCGTCATTCTCCATTCATTGTAATGGGGGTCCTTCTGCTCTCCCAAAGAAGTCCTGGGCCACTTGACACCTATGCTTTTTTTGGCGTGGAGAGTGATGGGGAAATTGACCAATCAGGATTGAGTATTATGTAGGCAGGGCAAAAGTAAACACCCAATC
>OMKY01135430.1:0-10499 GCA_900302395.1 Bregmaceros cantori | reverse complement strand
CCAATAGGCACCGGAAGTGTGTTTCCTCCCGACGGGACAAAATGCCAGCCCCCGGTATTTCGCGGGTAAACAGAGATGGCAAGTAACGAAGTACAAATACTCAAGTACTGTACTTAAGTAGTTTTTTCATGTATCTGTACTTTTAGAAGTAATTTTTTTCTCTGATGACTTTTTACTTGTACTGAGTAGATTTTTAACAGAAATATCTGTACTTCTACTCCTTACTTTTCCCATAACAGGTTTGTTACTTTTTTTGCGCACCGACGGTAGGTGGTAGGGATATGTAATAGTGTGAATGAGCCAGTAGGGGGCGGTAATGCCGGCAGTGGGGTTTGTGAACCTTAAGTGAAGCAAGTTAGGCTAGGTTTTTAACAATTTAGTCAAACATTTAAACATTGTAAAACTGGCATTGAAAAAGTTAATTTTATGTACAATTTCATTTTTGTACTCTGTACTTTATACTTTCAAAAATAATTTTGAGTACATTTTAGAGCTTGTACTTTTTACTTTCAAAAATACTTTTTGAGTATGTTTCAGAGCCTATACTTTTTACTCTAATCGAGTACATATTTGGATCTGTACTCTGTAGTCTTACTCAAGTTGTTTTTTCACAAATGTATTTTACTCTTACTTAAGTAAGAAATTTGGGTACTTTTGCCATCTCTGCTTGTCAGGCTAACTCCCTACTGCACTAAACACTAAACATGTCACGAGAACTCGGACACAAGATATTTTAAATATACTTAAACATGTTGTGTGGTGCTCCGAAATAGCCCTGACGTCGCCATGCAGAAGCCCCAGAGATGGCATTTAAGTAACGAAGTACAAATAAGTAGAATTTTCAAGTACTGTACATGTACTTTTAGAAGTTATTTTTGTGTGAGTACTTTTGACTTCTACTCGGTAGATTTTTAATATCAGTACTTCTACTCCTTACTTTCCCCAAAACAGCGTCGTTACTTTTTTTGGTTGGACTACGTCTATAGCGTGAATGAGTCAGTAGGGGGCGGTACTCGGTAATGCACTGAGTACAATAATAAGTTGTTTTCCTTTAGTCCAGTCTACAAAGTATGAAGTACTTTGTACTTTTAGAAATACTTATCAGTAAATTTTAGAGCATGTACTTTTTATTTTCAAAAATACTTTTCAAAAATACAATCCACTGCAGTTTTTACTTTACTTGAGTAGATATTTGGATCACAACCTTGTAGTTTTACTCGAGTTTTTTTTAATTTTTTTTTACAAATGTATTTTACCCTTATACAAGTAAGAAATCTGTACTTTTGCCATTCCTGACAAGCCCTATTAAGTCTTAACCCCGCCCCGAGCCGGAACCAACGTGTCGTCCACGCATCGCATATTGCGAGATGGCGTGCGTGCGGTGCGTGGACGATTCGTTGGTTCTGGTTCGCCAGGCTACGTTTAGGGGGCGCGGTCCAATTAAACTGCACCTGACGATGGGAAGGCCCCACGGTACGCGCGGTCGGACTTTAGGTGGACTGTGTTCGACTCGGATCAGTCTTCTGCCGGTTCTTAGCCTCAGATGTTGCCAGCCACCGGCCTGTTCGCCGGCCGCGACTGTCCGTTCCGGAGCAGTCGATCGTGCGGCAGGCCGCACTGTCTGTTCAGTCATGACCCCGCTTTACCAACTTCGCCACCGCTGGGTCCGTCGAGCGCACACGCTTTCCAAGGTGACTCTTTGTGGATCCTTTTGTTCCACAAGCGATTTAAAGTTGACCATATTGCAGAAACACATTCGATTGAATACATGTTAAAAACATTTGGATGCAACAATTAGTTGATTCAATCAGTGACTTAATTGATTTCATGAAATTTAATTCACACCAAATGTTAGAATTGAAATATTACAGTTCAATTCTTAATACTCTGAAATTCAAAATTGATTTTAAAATCATGAATATGAAGAAAGTAACTCGATTATTGTACATTTTGTTGACCAAGAAGAACCAATTTGACTGAATTTTGAGCTGATTTTAATCTTTTTTGTGGCTGTTTCTTGCTGTGGATATTGGGGGTAATTTTTGTGAAGAGAAGAAAATCCACCCGATTAGTCGACTGATCAGTGCTATTTAGACGGATTCAATTGTCTTGTTGATTGTGATCTAAATGTAATGGAATGTAAATCATTTGCAAATACATTAATGGGGATTGCATTATTGTTTTAATGAGCAGGTGTAAGGAATCACTTCCGAACCCTGCAGCTCAGTAGGCGCCTGTTAAAATAATCGTTCAATGATCCTGGTGATGTTCCCTAGAAATGCTTTTTGAGACTTGAAATCGTGTTTTCACCATAGACTGTATTTATATACTATTTGATAGAGATGTGACCAAGTCCCTCTTTCAAGTCTCAAGTCCTTCTTGGGCAAGTCAAGTCCCAAGTCAACTCCAAGTTAAGTCATCATTAACATGCTGTCATTTTAGCTCCAGAATCTGATTTTAGTGAAGTAGCAAAAAAATGAAACGATGCTATTATACATGCAAAACTATTGCTTGCCTTTGACTTTATTAAAATCAGATCCTGGAGCTAAAATTACAGCATGTTAATGATGACTTGACTTGGAGTTGACTTGGGACTTGACTTGACTTGCCCAAGAAGGACTTGAGACTTGAAAGAGGGACTTGGTCACATCTCTGCTATTTGATAATCGATTAATCAGCCATTTTTACCGGTGATTAATCGATACATCGCTTAATTTTTCATCTAAAATCGGAACGATTATTAGCATTAATGATTATGAAACATTATTAAAAGTTTGCAATGTTAATATTACAAACTTTATTGTATTCTTTATTGTGCTGGGGGGCCTTGACAGTTGAAAAATTGCATTGGGAACAACATATATTCAGCACGTTTGAGCAAAGAATAGGCCAAACCATGAAGCGATTCATCGCTGACGATTAATCGATTAACAAATGAGTTGACGATTATTTCAATGATTATCATCGGTTGCAGTTCTACTCGCAACACTTGGATCGAGCATTGTGATCAACTGTAAATGTCTTTCATTTTCATTTAACTTTTTTTTCCCACCCACAGAGGGCTCTGAGTGTCTCCAGGAGCTGGCCCGCATCAACAAGGAGATCGAAGACAAGAAACAGGAGTTGGAGAACGCCCGACAGCGTCTAGATGTCTGCTGTCAGAAAGCCGGGAGAAAGGACGTCTCGGTATCCCAGGCAAGGCTTGAAGATGAAAGTTCTGTTCCGAACGGTTCAGACAGTTCCGCCACCAAAATATTGGTCCTGAACCGGCTCCGAACGCAAAAAAAATCGTTCGTTCTTAAAGTTCCTTATTTTGTGCAACGTTTAAGTTTAGATATAGTTCATACAGAATATATTTGGTGGACTTTCAAACTTCAGTGCAACTGTATTAACGTTAAAACTGGCTTTAAAACGCATTACATTTGCTTCCTCGTCTGTCCACAAGATGGAGCCCCAGAAGCATGGGGCTTGATGACTGACAGTGAAAGTTGGATGGACGCACAACCGGAAATAATCTCCCAGACATAGGATATGTTGAAATATATAGAGAACAGAAAAAACGTTTTTAACTGGATTATGTCTGATAACGAATACAAATCCTAAATTCGGCGTCTCACAAAAATATTTAGAATAGAAATGGTTCAAATATTAAACACACCTGGCGCCCATCGGATAGTTAACTCAAAACACCTGAAAATTCCTTGATGGTTTCTGTCTAGTTTTGTAGGCTGCATTATATTCACTAACAGATGGCAAATCCAGTTCCAGAAATTAAAAATCCTGCCATGTTTTGGCTCTACCTGTGCACTGCAAATAGCAGCTGCTCCTAATTAGAGAAGCTCTTCAGTTGGGGTGCTCTGCTAATCAGTGACACCTGTATTGCAGAAGTGCACCTTTGCAGTGCACTTCTAAGCTCGATAGAAGCCAAAATGTGGCAGGACTTTTACTTTGTGGAGCTGGATTTGCCATCTCTGTTCACTAACAATGTGTCCTCTAGGTCTAGGAGGCCGACTTGGCACCCACGCAAAAATAAATAATTGTGTTGATACTTTTGCTGTAGAAACGCATTTTTCATTTCACAGCATCACCGAACATTCCCTGAGCCTCCTATGTTTTTGTTTGTTCACTGATACCGTTTTTTTTTTTTTTAAACTACGAGTAAAATAATTTCAATACTTGCCGATACAGTACTACCGATACCCCCCAAAAGAGGAAAAATTAAGCCTATGTATATTTGATATATTATTTTGACATCAATGTAGGCCAGAGTAGAATAGGCAGCACTGCCTCATTTCACAGTAGCGCTATCGGTTCATGGTATCGGCAACTGTTTGACAAGTACGAGTACATAAGTGAGTATCGGGGCCGATACGCGATACCGGTTCCTCCATAGTTTGTCCCTTTACCTGGGACTCGACGCAATGTACCGATAATTACGCACCTGCAAGTCTTTCCTCTTATTCTTGTGTTATTTTGTGACTCTGTTGGCATTTTGTACAAAAAATCCCCTATTGCCCCCACCTTTTCCGGTAGTATTGCTCCGTATTCATTCGTTCACACATAATCGTAAGTTCCTCAGCCCTGTGTGCGGGGGGAAGATAATCTTTTTCTTCCATGTGCAACACACACTGGTGCTTTTTGGTGTAATAGTTACACGCAAACACAAAAATGTGCACGTACATACGTGCGTGTATACTATTTCCAGTTTATATACCATGTAAATAGACCGCTTATACTGTCAAGGGCGATAATGCACATATATGACGTCAACGGAATATTTCTTGCAATAGAAAGACGTAGAATAGTTTGCTACGTCACAAATTCCACAATTTCAAAACGAACCGCAAAATTCCCACTGGAGGCAAATATTGTGATGCAACCACGAAACGCCCAGAATAAATTTTTAGTCTATGATGACCCCCCCCCCCCTCCTCAAGCTGCGTATAAACAAAGCAACCCTTTTTAAAACTTGATTTTTCATGTCATTCCACCTTAACACTCATCAACTCACGTTTTTTGGATAGCACCAAATCACAACCGAGGTAGCCTCGTGGCATGTCACAGAAATGGCATCCCCTTAACTTTTTCAATTTTATAAAAAAAAAGAAATTGGCAGGGGAGAATGTATTCAGAGGGAAAGACTACAAAGCAAGAGAAGAACACAAACAAGGCAGCAAGCCAATACAGTTGGAAAAGCAGTTTAATGCTTAGTTTAATATGTAGGAGACGACATCTAGTCTACTTCAGATTTTTTATTTTTTTTTTAACCCCAAAAGCTACTTGATGGATGTTTTTTTTGGCCCATATTTCAGCTTCATTCAGCATTTGCTGGAAGGTGACTCTGCATATTTGTGCTTTATAGTGCACTCAGTCTTGAGGCTGACCTAATCAAATAATTCACTTTTTTTAAGTTAACGACGCCTCTTTCGCTAATCGTTTGTCTCTATAGGGTTCTCACATAGTCCTATGGCTGTAATGCTCTTGAATTTGACATTCATTAGAAGCCTTTGAATATGATTATAAAAACCCCAAATGTGTTATGAAGATGTAAAAAATGTAATACCATACAAGTCAAGTAAGCAGACCCAGTTAGGTAAATTCATATTGATTGATTATACAACCATTCTGGTCTCCTATAGGTGACTGCTAAGTATGTAGTGGACAACTCCAAACCCCGGACGGATTTGGAGTACGACCCATTGTCCAACTTCTCAGCAGGCCTTTGCTCATATGGGAAGTCAAAGGCAGGCGCCTCGAAGCGACCAAGGAACCTGTCGCCAAACGACGGTGCTGCGCCCAATCGGCTGTTATCCGAACAGCCAGACGGCCCAACGAAAGACCTGGTTATCGACCGCTCAGGCTCTCCGGAGCGCAAGAAAAGGATTGCCCAAAGCGTCGTTGCAGAGAAGGAGCGTGCGGTCACGGTCGAAGTTGCCCCTAACAAAAGCTTGAAGCCCTCTTCGGGGCTTCAGTCTGCATTAAAGGGTTCTGTAATGATATCAATGGGTCCGGTACCGAGATCACTGGACCCTCGTTCTGGATCAGGAGTTGGAGGGAATGCATTCGAAGAACATCCGCCGGACTTGTTGGACTGCCTGTCTCAATGCTTGGAGGACTTTGTCAGTGACAACCACACGGTAGAATCTGAAAAGAGCAGTGACTGCAAGGCCGGTGAGCAGTCTGAGCCCAGTCTCCCTGTACAACAACTACCGACAGTGCAACATTGCAGGTAGGTTTGTGTGTGAGCTCAAATATTTGATATTGATCGTTGAATGAAGACTCCATTGAAAAATCAAAGTATGTTCTTCCTTGACTTTGGCTTAGCCGAAAACCTACGTCTGTTGCCGGCCTGCATGCCCCCATGCAGGCCACTTTCTAGGGGTGTCCGAATTCTCTACCTACCCTATATAATGCCCTGAAAGTATCCCACAATGCACCGCAAAAAGTAGTGATCATCGGATGTACCCTAGACGGGGGAATATAACCCATAATGCATTGTGAGACGTTTTAAAAATGACCTAAACATAATAAAAATTACACTGCGGGAGTAAATAGCGACCAACTGCTGCAAAGCGTTATGACTGTAAGTACTTTTTACTTTTTCTGATGATTTTTGAATTTTATAATTATATTTTTTATAATTAGATTTTGTAGTAATTTTGACGGCACCATCTCTAGTGTCCGAAATCTCGGCCGTTGCTGTTGAGTGGACTATATGGGGGATGGGGACTAGGGGATAGGGAGCGATTTCGGACACAGCCAAAGACTTTTTGCGTTGTATTGTACTGCATTTCTATTTGTATGTGTGGTGGTGTTACTCAAGCTCTTGTGTGCGTGTGTTCACAAGGGTATAGTCAACCTAAATTCGATGTGTGTGTACTACTCATTATAGTTCACTTTCTCCGCTTGTAGCAGACTGTGCACAGTCAGCTTCCCCCAGAGGCTCCGGTTCAGTGTCGTTCTGTTGTGGGTTGTCGGGTCAAGTCCTGACCATTCATAGATGTTGTCGTGCCATCTTTTGGGGTGTCTTCCTCTACTTTCCTTGCCGACCACAGGCCACTAATCCTTCAAGGCAGAGAGCAGTGTACTACTGTGCATGTGCAAATGGTCACTAAAGCTGATGCTGAAGTGGATTAATCGTACAGAACAAGCCACAAACTACAGGTCATCGTCCATCGGTACCCAGCTTGTCCAAACGCCAGTGCCCCCCTCGGTCGCCTCGGGTGCCGCGCCAATGCTGGCTCCCTCTGGTCGCTCTCTCCATGCTGGGACCTCGGCAGCGGGTGGCGACGATGACGCCACCACAGTGGACTCGGAAAACGAGATTCTGAGTGACGAGCTCGACTACTCAGACATGTCGGACAGCGACCCCATGGAGGAGTGTTACCGCATCTTCATGGAGGCCCAGGAAGCTGAGGAGGCGTCTGCTGAGGCCACACTGCCTCCCGTTACTGCCACTGTGAGCTCTGCGGTACGTGAGGATAACTGGAGAACTTATTGGTTGAACTTGTCTTGTGAATGATACTTTCCCATTTAAAGTATTTACCAAATAATCAAATAATGTGTACTACACTGATGTTATTAAAGACATATCTCACATGACTCGTTTTAGGTATACTTAGGTTTAATTTAGAAAGCACACATGAGTTATTATCATTTAGTACACAGAGAAACCAACCAATCGCAGGACAGAAATATGATCGCATGGTGGAACGAACCAATCACAACAATAAAGAGCTACTGTTGCATTGTGGTGAGGCGGTCGTTTCGACCAAAATGGATGAGCTAGAAACGTCTTGTGAGGAACTTCACAATAACACGTAGAAGACTGAGCCATCGTTTGAAATGCTGTTGCAGGAAAACACTCTGGATACTGTAAGGAATGTTGGGAGTGAAGCTTGCCTGAGCAAATTTGATAACACCGTCCTCAGCGACATAAAATATGGTAGGGTGAGACAGCCAGAGAGAGAGAGAGAGCTTGCATGTTTTCTGGATAACTAATCTTTTTCTTCAATTCTCGAGTTGACACCTTGCTGAGAAAGTATTGGTCATGCCTTGCATGGCACTGCAACATATCACCCAGCATCTCCAAGAAAGTAAAATGTTTGTCACTAATTCAGAGTCAAATCATTTTACATTTCATTTGGCTGCCAGAAATGAACCATTCACTACTTGGGGCTGCGAGCTTGGAAACACTGATCTGTGCCCTTTCCTGGAATCCCAGGCGTCTGCTCCTGTCGGACCTCCTGTGACGGAGGCCAAAACTCGGATTGTGGGCGTGCAGAAGAGGGTGGCACACCTCCCTAAAGGGGAAGAGGTAAGTCGAGAGCAGAAAAAGGAAATGTCAATATACCCCTCTATAATACCTATATTACATTTTATATATATATATATAATATATATATATGAAAATGAACAGATATCAACAGCCAGATGTGCACTTTCTCACAAAAACGTATAAATATATTTTTTTAATTTTTATTTTTTAACTGCATAGTACGTTATCACCAATGTCACGTCTCAAACATAACACGTCATGCATGTTTAATCTTACCCAGAGTTACATAATGCCTATTTGATCTTTGTGACCATAAGGGGAAAATACATTGTTCCTAACACTTTCTACCCATAATGCAATACAGTTCTCAAAACACGTTCTAGAAGAAAAGTGTATAGAATATCGGGACTGTGGAGTGATGGCTCAAGATAAATTTCACAATTAAGGGTGCCCAGCTTCTTCCAAGTCTCAAGCAAGGCTGTTGGTTAACTGACTGCACCCGCTTGTGGTTAAATAGCTCAACTATTATTTTAATATTTTTTTAAATGTTTCTTTTCCTATCATGGCTAAACTCTCTAATTTTCATACGTAGGAACTCCATGCTCAATTTTGTCAGCCAAATGTCCACAGGACTCTTCATATGCATATAGAACGGATTTACTTTGGCTATTTATGTGATGTTTTTATTTATTTGGGACTAGTCTTCGGCAGTGACCCGACCACAGCCTCGAGTGTTGGTACCTCTACGGGGCACGACTACCCTCTCTACCCTGGCAACCCTGGCTAAGAGCCAGTCACCGCTCCAGAACTGGTGGCCCAAGAAGACTCTCACCGTACCACAGTCTTCACTTCACCCCGTTGGGCCCAAACGCGTCATCGCATCGTCTGGTCAGAACTCCACCGGGACAGAAAACGTCACCGTCCAGTACCCCGCAAGCAGGCCACATCTCGCTTCATCCGTTCAGACGAATCCTGGTACCACCGCACAGGGCGTTCCATCCGTCCAGAACCGGCCAAATCTCGCTAGCATCGCCCAGGTCATCTCATCGGTCCAAAACCGGAGCAAACCTGCTAGCACGGCACAGGTCAATTCATCTGTCCAGAACCGGCCCATTCCTGCGAGTATCACACAGGTCATTTCATCAGTCCAGACCCGGACCATTCCTGCCAGCACTGCGCAGGTTATTTCATCCGTCCAGAACCCTAGCGATCCTGCGCGGTTGGCCCACTTGGTGTCCTCCTCCACACCTCTGGCTAACCCTGCGGGGACTGTGACTATGGTTGTCCCGGCGTCTCAGCCAAGGGGAGCGGGGTCGCTTCAAAGTCAAGGTATGTCTGCTCTGTCCAACTTTGAGGTCCTCTCTTTTTGAAGTCGTCCTCAAACGAGCCTTCCATCTTTGTTTCCAGTCATCCCTCTGACCATTTCCTTGGCACTCTACACTCGCAGTGTAAATCTACGTACGTTGTTTTGGTTCCCACAGCGGCGGTTTGCTGGCTGGCAGCTCGGTCTTTGGCAGTGGCTGTGTCCGAAATCGCTCCCTAACCCCCATATAGTGCACTATATGGGGTGCACGCCATTTTGTAGGGGTGTCCGAATTCTCCATGTACCCTATATAGTGCACTGAAAGTATCCCACAATGCACTGCGAAATGTAGTGAGCATCAGATGTACCCTAGATGGAGTAATATAACCCATAATGCATTGCGAGACATTTTAAAAATGACCAAAACTTTAATAAAATGCCGCGGCGGGAGTAAATTACGACCGACTGCGGCAAATAGTTATAAATGTAAGTACTTTTGACTTTCCGATGATTGTTGAATTTTATATGCTCTCGCCAACTCGCGTCATTCCCTCGTAGAGGACACTGTTGGATACGTACATACATGCTCTTCCCAATGTTAGGCACTGCAAGCAACTTGGACCCCAAAACAATGATTTAGTTTAGTTTTTTAGCAGCCAGTCCAAAGATGCCTCTTGAGACTGTCGGAATGTTAGATTCATAGATTGCATTGGTGGACTAATGCATGTGTGTTCCCACACTTGAATGTAGTTCAGTTTCAGTATTTAAGGTCTCCTGTAGACCTGTACTAACTACTGGATCACTGCTTTATTTCAATTACTAGCGGGAGTGCCTAGCGCTACTTGGATTAACCAAGGTTGGACCAAACGGGAATCGCAGAATTTTAAATTTAATTGCATGACATTCGTCATCCTGATG
>OMKY01135424.1:0-10475 GCA_900302395.1 Bregmaceros cantori | reverse complement strand
GCGTCTGACGGCACTGGGAGGACACTCGCCACAGCCGGACACTCGGATCTCTACGTTGGCGACCAGCTACCTCCAGCTGCCTCCCACCGGCACCGCAATGGTGCCTCTGCGGTCTACACATGGCCCATCGGACGACTCTACAGCCGTCTCAACTCACACTACGATCGCCGCCTGATCGTACCGGCGTCTGAGGCCACTGGGAGGACACTCGCCACACCCGGACACTCGGATCTCTACGTTGGCGACCAGCTACCTCCAGCTGCCTCCCACCGGCACCGCAACGGTGCCTCTGCGGTCTACACATGGCCCATCGGACGACTCTTCAGCCGTCTCAACTCACACCCCCTGCGCCACCCGACCCGGAGGGCGTCACGCAACTACTGCCGCGAGATGGGTTGCACTCTCCGCGGGACCCGGCGTGGCCCGCTCCTCCACGCTCACTATGCGTGAGGGCGACCGTTCCCCTTCGTCGTATCGGAGTGCGGAACACTTCGGCCTCTAACTGTTACCTGTTACTCAGCGCCGCCGCAGCCACCACACGCGGCCGGCCGTCGACACACGGTGTCGGGTCCCTGAGCTACTACTCAGCGCCGCCGCAGCCACCACACGCGGCCGGCCGTCGACACACGGTGTCGGGTCCCTGAGCTAGAGGCTGTGTTCTTCCTTTACACACATACCTCTACACAACAATATAAATTACTAAGTATTTGGTAAGTATTGTGAAGTTACAATTGGTAACTACACGTTGTTACTAGGGGTGTAAATAATATTGATTTAGTATTAATATATCGATAGAACAACTATCGATACAATGTATCGATACGTCTGCAAGAGTATCGATTTTCTTCTCCTGGACGTAATTCCATGCCCGTCCTGCGGGTGGCGTTAAACCTATTTGGCGCCTCCTACCTCACTTCCTTTACACACACACACACACACACAAACACGGCGTGTGTCTGGAAGGTAGTACATTCACTGCCCCGCGCATACTAACTCACGCATTACCTCCTTCTCTCGCTCGCTCCCTCTATCTTTCTCTCGCTCTCTCACACACACACACGCGCGCGCGCACACACACACACACTCGCACACTCTCTAGCAGCAAGACACCGCCGCGCCTAGTAAGATCATTTCTGCTGTAGCGAAAACTGCCGTTGTTCTCTCAAATATCGTAATAACGTTCGTATCGAAATCGAGTCGTGGTGAATTCTTGAACATCGCCATGAATCGAATTGCCATGATGGGTGTGATTTACACCACTAGTTGTTACAAGTTGTTAAGTCCTTACATGAACTATTCAAATTACGGAGTAAGTACTTATCGTATCGTGTAGTTACAATTGTGTAAAGACATTGTAAGTATACAGTAACAACTTTGTAAATACAATGAAGTTATAATGTCGTTACATTTGTAGTTACTGGTTATTTAGTAGTAGCATTCTCAGAAAATAATAACAATAATATTGCGCTGTCAGTAAATATAATAAAATATAATACATTAAAAATGAAAAACCACATTGTAATAGACTGATAGATGAATTTATCTCCACACAGGAGGTCTTTGTAGGGGAGTGATCATTATACAGCCATTGGGTTAAGCACAATCCCATCGCTGGGTCGCCGGCTGTTTTAATCCTGCTAATGCCCCCGGTGGCCGCCCCTTCTTGACGCACTCAGCATGTTGACATGGCAACACACCACAAGCTGAATTGAAAGGAGGAGAACTCAGGACGCTGCCCTGTACCCACAGGTTCAATACGTGTGCTGAATGCGGGTGTCTCACAGACTGCGGTACAGAGCCAGCACAAATTGAGGGTGTTTTTAAGCAACATCTGTGAATAATGTATTCTGATTTTTTTCCGGTGTAAGCTCTGCGTTTCATCTTTATTTGATAGGATTTGTCAGACAAGGGGAGCCGATGAGGGGAGGAGAACTGGCGGCAATCCGGAGACGCAGCTCCATTAACATGAATGGGGGCACGTTAGGCACGGTGTCCAATGTCCATAGCCACTGAGCCAACGACACCTTGTTCGGCCACGTAAAGCATCGCGGTTGTGCATGTAACCGTGGTGACTCAGTGTTGTGTATTTTGACTATTTAAGTTGTGACCTATAGACCAGTTCGGCGGGTAGTTCCGGTAAGGATTCTACCCTGAATATGACGTCCGGTGTCATTACGTTGCTGTGTTCTGACTTATTTTGTAACTCCTCTATTTATTTATTTTTGTAAGTTATTTTTTCCAGCGTTAGCGCAGTTTTTCCATCTTTTTTGGATAGGATTAGTCTACTTAATGGAACAGCACACACCTATTGTATTATTAAAAATGATGGTAGTAACCTGCGCTGTGCTAGGCTTGGCTTAACAATATTATTGAATATTGAGATATTCCGAAATATTGTCGCAATATCTCAATAGATCGCTATCGGCAGTAGGTCATTGAACGGTACAACGTAATATACAATGTAATTTAAGGTACATAACGAGGAGGGAATCTGGAAGTGATAATTCACTAGCTCACTATCATAATACTACCTTAATAATATGCGGAAGTCAAGTCTTCATGTCTGAATTTCATCAATTTTTATGCAAAACAGTGAGCGAAGTGGGTGGAAAATGGGTAATTGGTCACAGAGTGAACAGTAG
The DNA here is from genome assembly GCA_900302395.1 of Bregmaceros cantori. Classification (NCBI taxonomy): domain Eukaryota; kingdom Metazoa; phylum Chordata; class Actinopteri; order Gadiformes; family Bregmacerotidae; genus Bregmaceros; species Bregmaceros cantori. The sequence goes on along the minus strand of OMKY01135424.1, from coordinate 7,833 downwards.
TGTAGATTTTGAATTGGTGTGCGTCTTATGTGACAAATTCAGCCTATGATGACTTTACACTACTATATAGTGCACTCAAAAGCAACGATTGAGATTTCGGACTCAAGTCGGTGGCATCAAAATTATTATGAACAAGACATCATAAAATTCAACAACAACAAATAACTATTTGCTGAGGTTGGTTACTCTGGACTCCCGCTGTACGATGTTTGTGTTAGTTTAGGTAATTTTTAATGTGTCTCACAATGCAAATCTGGCCCGCCAACCACTGTTTTCTGGCCCCCAAAGCAATCCTAAAAAAAAAAAATCTATCTGAGATGCCGCTCTTTACCTCACCAGAGACACTAGAAATGTATTGTTGAGGGTTGACGCTAGCTGAGATTCTGTTCTTTACCGCAACATATGTGTTGTGTTGTAGTTTAAGTGAGCGGCTGCTGTTTACCACTATTTGTGTGTTGTTGTTTCAGATGTTGCTTGTTACAAACGAGAGAGCACCATTGTTGCATCGAATTGAAGCCCTTTTAATGGGGAGTATGCTACTTTAGTAGTTATGAAAATTTGGTGGTTTCGCATCATGAGAAGTTGTACAAATAGGCCAGAGATTCAATAAAATGCAAAATGGAACTTGATTGGAGGGGGGGGGGTGCCGTGGCAGAGTGCAAAGCCAGTCCCCCAGACCATAGGTCGAGCAGGGCCTCGGGTTCCCGCCCCCACTCCGACATCTCTGCAATGTCTCCCCCCGACTCTTCATTCCCCTTCCCAATTTAATTCAACCCAGTTCCCGACTAATCCAATAAAGATGGAAAAACAGCGCTGACGCCAGAATTTTAAAAAAACAAACAAGTTATAATATTCTGAATACTTTGTTAGTTTTTTGTCTTTACATCAGCGTGCGGTGGATTTTTTTTCTTATAAAGACAGACGACAACATGAGTATGTTATCAATAGGTCAATGTCTTTTCACCATAGACTGTATATTAAGTAGACGCAGCGTGCATGACGTCGTCCCATTGCTTTGAGCGAACTCGGGTTGTGCTGCCGACTGCGCGCTGCCATTGTTGAAAGTACCTGCATATCCGGGACAAGGAGAGATAGAGAGAGCTATACAGTATATGAGAGAGAGAGAGACCCCACATGTGACTTGTTCCGGTGGTACTGTCGACGAGGGGCACCAACAACAGAGTCAGAATGAATGGGATCCTATGGGATCTGGAATAAAAAATAATAAATCCAAATCTGACGCGTTTGTGAAATTATGACCCCCCCTCACACAATTAACCGATAATTATCCCGGCAACATACATTAAAAAAATTGATTAGGAAAGATCTTTAAATAGGTTAAAACAGACTGCTAAGATTGGAATATTTGTATTGAAATTCCCATAGGCCTCGGTTTTCTGAGACTAGCCTGAGCCTGAAGCCCATACCAACCCGGAAGTAGGCACGGACATCAAAGTGAATGCAGTGTCCATTTTTATATACAGCCTATGTTTTTCACACAATAAAACATAATTGTTGGATAACAATGTACTTATTATTACTTATTTAATTAGGAAGAGCATGAGGAAGATGAGATCAAAGATAGGGTCAGGCTATTTGTCATCCTGGAAAACATCTCTAATTAGCCACGTAGGGGTCCGCGTTGGCCGAGTGGTTATGGACACCGCACCTAACGCGACCCCATTCATGTTAGTGGCGCTGTGTCTACCGCAGCCTCCACAGTGTCGCAAGTTCGACTACGCTAGTCGACTTGTCTGCAATGTCTACCCCCGATCTCTTCAAACCAGTTTCCGACTAATCCTATCCAATAAAGATGGAAAAACGGCGCCGACGCGGGAAAACATAACTTTAAAAAAAAAAAGAACTAACATTTACACTGAAATGTCCAGAGAGGGTTATTTTTATTTGGTTTATTGCCATTGTTGTATCCTTTTACTTTTGATGTTGCTGTATTTGTGGTTTTTTTTGTGTGAAAATAATTTTTAAAATTGATTTAAAAAATAGAGAGCGCGTCCCACAGACCATAGGTCGAACAGTGCCGCAGGCTCAAATCCCCTGTCCGCCTTTTTTGCAATGTCTCTCCCCCCCCCCCCGACTCTTCATCCCAGTTTCCGATTTAACCCTGTCACTATCTCTCTCAATAAAGAATGAAAAACGGCGTTTGCGCCAAAAATAACTTAAAAAAATAATAATAATAAAACCAGAACATCCCCTCGCAGTCACACACCAGTTACAAATGTCAGGCAGCAGCTGCTGAAGGAAAAGTTAAAGAAAAATAACCAAATTAGTGAAATCATTCTGCAAAATGATTTCAAATTCCTAAGTGAGTTCAGTTTAAAAGAAGAGACCTTACAAGATGGCTCCCGCCCAAATGATGTTAGCTCCAAAAAATGGTTTGCATATTTCCACAATATTGTGTTTATTAGAACAGTCGGCAGCAATAATAAATAAGGCCCCAGCTTCTACCATGAAGTCTTAGTCTGAATCAGCAGACAAAGCTAAAACTATAATTCTAGACAATTAAGATAAGAGACTTACGTAAGGAGGGTGGGAGGGGCGTTTAATTAGTTAGCTCGGTCTTCCTTTTTTTCATGTTTGATTGTTTTTTTTCATGTTATGTTTTCTTGTACATTCATATTTAACCTTCCTAAGTAGGGGTGCACCGATCACGTTCCGATCCTTTGATTCTGCCGATCCCGATCTCCGGTACCAAGTCCCGATCCAGAGTTCTGATCCTGCAAAAATTATGCCAAACTATTTGGCACAATTGTCAATTTCAATAATAGTCAGTAATAAGTAAAAAATAATAAAATAATAGTCAATAATAAGTAAATAAAAGTTCCAATCCTTGGCAAAAAGTCTGACTCAGCCCCCGATCACCGTTCTGAGGATCGGATCGGTGCACCTCTATTCCTAAGAGAAGTTGTGTGTGACATTTCCCGAGTTGCTTGCAGTGTTGGGCAAGTTCACATTTAAAATGAACTTGTTCAAATTCCAGTTCAGTCCTTCATAAGTCATCATTTTGAACTATGAACAGGTGGTTCCCCAAAATGAACGTTTTCGTTCTTCTTCTTTCTTTCTGTTTTTATGTTGCTGTGAACTATTATTTGTCAACATGATTGACTGCATACAAGCAGAACAAAAGACTACATTTAACCGTTTTAACATTGGATTATATTAGGGGGTTAGATTCTCAGGAGGTGGATAGAAACGGTGCAATTTGGAATGTGTTTTTTGCAAGTTTGGGTACAACACCGGTTGCTTGTACTGAGTCAATACTGTGAAAAAATGTTCACACAAAAATGAATAAGTACGCATATCGCAATTAAGAGCAGTTGCCAACAGATTGCCTTTTACATTTAAGGAACTGTGGCAACACTGGATCTAGATTGCACACATGCAATAAGACGAGTTCACCGCCCAAAACAGAATGCTGGCATTTTGTCTCGCCAGTGTCTGTATAGCTGCCTGTGCTAAGTCATTGCAGTGAAGTGGCTGAATTCGTAACACAAAACGCACACCGGTTCAAAATCTGCTTACTGCAGCTCACTATGTGACCAGTTACCCATTATCCACCCCGCTTCGCTCACCATTTAGCATAAATATTGATGAAATACAGTAAAAATCCAACTCCATGTTCTTCTGGACCAATGGGATGGCTGCTTTCATTAGTAACTCTAAAATTACGGAATGGAACGGGTTGGGCAAATTATTGAATCGTGTGTTTGTGGGGCACAGATCCGCACTAGAACATTTGGGTGTGGAATAGCACAGTGCAACTTACAACCGTCCTTTTAAATAACACTGCAGGTGTGTGCTCCCACTGAATAGACATGTTGAAAAATAGTCGAAGACGCGGGCAAAATAAATCTAAATAAATCTAAAAAATAAACCAGAACATCTTTTCTTCTTTCTTCCCTCTCCCTTCTTTCCTATTCATTTATTCTAATAATAATTATTCATATATTCTAAATATTGGTGGGTCATTCATTTTCGACTTAAACTGAATGTGCATTTAAAAAGTACATGGTACAATACTGTAATGAATGGTGCCACCGCGGGGCATGCTGGGATTGAAACCATGAGTGACTGAGCTGTCGCTTGCGGACGGGTATAAGTATGACCTGGATGGTGCTTGGCAGGTAGCCAGGCTGGCCTCTTGTCGATCGTCATCCAGACGTGCCTTCCCCTTACACTTGCCTGCTCCTCCGAGTGGAGGCGCCCCAACCACCAATAGGTGGTGGCACCCCCAAAACTGACAGACTGAACGACGTTGAGAACTCCTGGCACTCGTGTGGTCGATCAAACAGTTTCAATATTACCTAACGAGAGCGCACTTTAAGGTGCGGACAGACCATGCAGCGCATCAGTTCTAACCAACAGAACGTTGGTTAGAACACCTGCAGAGCTATGACTTTTCGATCGAGCGCCGTGCTGGAGTTAAACACGGCAACGCTGTCCAGGCGCCCATGCGCCCCAGACGGGTGCAACCATTGTGCTCGTTTGAAGACCAGAGAGGGACAGACACTAGAGAATTGGGACAAAAAGTTTGCGTGCCGCGCACTGACGGAGGTAGGCCCAGCTGACTGGGTGCACGAACACAACAGCGATCCCAACCTAGCCAGAGTAACGTGCTTTGTCGCAGATCGATCGCAACCGGATTGGGAGCAGGTGTCCGCTGAAGCAAGGAGCGTAAAATCACTGTGGGGACAGTTTGACGCCCTTCTGTTGGATAACGGGGTGCTTCAGCGTAGTTGAACAGACCCAACCACAGGGGAGCGCCAGTGGAAAGTGGTAGTCCCACTGTCACTTCAAAAGATGGTACTAGAAGCGTTGCATGGAACCGCGGGCTCTGGTCATTTCGGCGGAGCAAAAACCCTAACTAGGGTACGCCAGGCATTCTACTGGGGCAAGATGATCAGAAAAGTAGCCGATTACTGTAGAGAATGCGACTTGTGCACTGCTCAAAAGGGGCTGTCTGGTCGGTCCACGGCTCCAACAACGTCAATCCGGGGCACCGGTACGTTGTTACAGCCGAATATTTCACAAAGTGGCCGGAAGCGTACTCTATTCCTGACCAAGAAGCCGAAACTGCGTGCAACACGTTGCTAGAGGGGATGTTTACGCGGTTCGGTTCCCCGAGGAGCTATATTCAGATCAAGGATGCAACTTCGAATCGCGAGTGTTCTCGTCGTTGTGCGAATGGTTAGGTATACACAAAACCCGGACAACGCCCCTACACCCTCGGAGCGATGGTTTAGCAGAGCCGTTTCATAGAACAATGAAAGCTCAATTAGCAATAATGGTCTCCGAGCACCATAAAGATTGGTGATCCATTAGTTGTTATGGCGTATCGTTGCACTGTTCAAACGTCAACTAACTGTTCCCCTGCTCTGTTAATGCTTGGTAGAGAGCTATGTACGCCAGCACTACTGGCGAAGGGGCAACCGGCGGATGCTGCCGGGTCACCAGCGGGTCCAGAGTACGTGCGCAAACTACAAGACCGACTCGAGCCGGCTTATCGGTTCGCGCAGAAGGAACAAGAACAGGCGAATTGTAGACAGCGGCGGTACTATGATTTGTCGGTAAAAGGGCGGCATTTTGCGACAGGGAACATTGTGTGGGTGTTACACCCCCATACAGCAAAAAGGCCGCTGACCCAAGCAAGATAGCCATTGGGAAGGTCCATGCAAAATCATTCAGCGGCTGGGTACAGTTACTTACCGTGAGGAGAAAAAAAAGGTAGTTAGGTGGTTGGCGGACCAACTCCCATCCCACAGGTGGCGACCGAGGAACCGCACGGACCTAACGGAGGGTGTGATGTACGTGTGCCACACTATGGCACCCTTTGGGTCTGACCGGGGTTGCGATACACACAGTCCTACCGCGGCCCCGGCGGACACGCAGGCCACCTGGCGGATTTCGAGGTTGACTATGGTTACATGTGTGAACTGTTTGGGGATTGTGGGGAGTGAATGACAGGGTTTTTTTGTGTTGTAGCTGTGATTATTCTGCGGGGGGAGGCAGTGTAGTGGATTGTCACTACCACTAGTAGGCCGGCCCCGCCCTTGGGGGTGGAGCTATGACTAGGGGCCGAAGGGTGGGAGAGCACATGCTTTCTCTCTCTCTCCCGGACTATTGAACAGGACAGACTTGTTACTGTATGCTTGTTGAGTTAGGGCCTTGTTAAACACCCCTCATTACGGGTCTACTACCATTTACTACAGTATTAATACACTGACTGGTCCTTTGGTAGGCGGGTTATTGGTGATGTTTTACGGTGACAAAGTGTCACGGCATTAAATGATAAATAATTCTAGAGAGGTTGCTACATGTGATTACTGTAATATAACTACAAGTACTCTGTTAAAACACAATCCTACAGATATTGGAGATCATAAACAAAGATGGCAAGTAACAAACACTCACGTAACTAGTACTTTTAGAAGTATCTATTTCTCTGATGACTTTGTACTTGTTCTCAGCATATTTTCAACACGAATATCAGATTTCTAGTATTATTTTTACTTTTGAGCCTGTATTTTTTTTACCTTGACTTAAGTAGATTTTTGGATCCATACTTCGTGAGCTCACTCATTGTTTTTGTACAAATGTATTTTACTCAGAGATGGAAAATAACGAAGTACAAATACTTAAGTACTGTACTTAAGTAAAATTTCAAGTTACCAAAAAATTACAAAAGTATCTGTACTTTTAGAAGTCATTTTTACTGTGATTACTTTTACTTGTACTGAGTACATTTTTAATAAAAATGTCTGTACTTCTACTCCTTACTTTTACCAAAAAAAGACTCGTTACTTTTTTCTGTTTTTTTGCGCATTGACGGGGTATAATATTAGTCAGTAGGGGGCGCTGATGCACCGAGTACAGTCCCAGCTATTAAGTTAATAAGTGGTTTTCAATCGGTCCCGAGAAATAAGATAAATCAGTTTAGGTTGTTAGTTGTTGTTTTTTTACTAATGTATTTTACTCTTCCTTATGTAGGAAATCTGGGTACCTTTTCCATCTCTGATTTTACTTTTACTTAAGTAAGAAATGGTGGGTGATGATAAATGTACTTACAGAAGCAGGTCTATAGCCATCCACGTGGTCCTGCCGTCAGCCACGGCATGATGCTTCGGACTCTAATCATCTCAGGATAAACCCGGCTCAAGACGGGTGCAGGGTATCGCCGAGGGGCGGAGGGCCGAGGGGCGGAGCCCCGGGACCAACACGCGGCGTCCCTCCGCCAATCCTTGGCCGAGTCCAGGAAACCGACGCGCGTCATTGGATGGCCACGGCAGTTACTTGGAGTTACTTTTAAATGAGCAGACAGGGATGGCAAATGTGCCCAGATTTCTTACTTGAGTAAAAGTTAAATACATTTGTAAAAAAAAAAAAAAACAACTCAAGTAAGACAGGGTACAGGCTGAGAAATGTACTTAAAAAGTATTTTTGAATGTAAAAAGTACAGGCTCTAAAATATACTCAAAATTATGATTTTGTGATTACTAAGTACTAAAAATAAATTTGTATGTGCACTTTTTCAATGTTAGTTTAACTTTACTGGCAATTTTTTGTTTTTTGAGCGGTGAACCCAGAGACTAAATGAAAACAACGTATTAAGTGGTGTACTTGGTGCATTATCGCCCCCTACTCTGACTAATTCAGACTGTACATCTAGACCTAACGCCTTTTCGCCAAAAAAGCAACAAGCCTGCTTTAGGAAAAGTAAGGAGTAGAAGTCCGATATTTTAGTAAAAAAAATCTACTGAGTACAAGTAAAGTCATCTGAGAAAAAAGTACTTCTAAAAGTACTACTTGCCATCTCTG
>OMKY01135275.1:2672-18771 GCA_900302395.1 Bregmaceros cantori | reverse complement strand
ATTAAGTTTAACGAACGATTAAACGATGAATCTCTTCTCTTTTTAATTATTATCCTGAAACCTTAATATTCAAACTTGTCCCTTTGTCCCCGCTTGTTGTGCACAGTCTGAGAACAGAGAAGACATAATCACTGCAGAAATCATAGCAGAGTTCAACTTCGGCCCCAGGGAGACAAAAGTGGTGAGTAGAAATGTTGGTAACACTTTTTTTATCCCAGTTTAATCCTGTCTCTATCTCTCTCAATAAGGAATGAACAACGGAGCTTGCGTCCAAAAAAAAAATCAGTTTGTATTGGGAGTTAACTCGAGTGTCGACTAACAAACGTCTCTGTCGACAGGCTCGTCTGAAGCTGCTTCCTCATGTGATTGGTCAGCTCCACATCCTGGGCGTGGCCTACAACTTGGCCGACACACTGACGGAGGAAGTGGCGCCCCCGGCACAGGGTACTTGCTGTTTAATCCATGGATGAAAGTGATGACTGTAGTGTTCACTAGAAACCCCAGTGCAGACCTCAACATACTAATATTGCTCTAATACTGTCTGCAGCAGTCAATGGCCGAAATCAGGCCTATTCCCTAATATAGTGCACTATATGGGGCGCACGCCGGTTTGTAGGGGTGTCTGAATTGTCCATGTAGGCTATATGGTGCATTCAAAGTATCTCACAATGCGCCACGAAAGTAGTGAGCATCGATGTACCGTAGTCCAAAAATCTATCCCACGATGCATTTCGAGACGCATTAAAAATGACCTAAATTACAAAACATGGTGTGGTGAGACTCGATAGCGACCGACCACTGCGAATAGTTATAAATGTAAGTACTTTTGAATTTCTGTAATGATTGTTGAATTTTGTAATCTTATAATAATTTGGACGGCATTGACTCTAATGTCTGAAATCTCGGCGCTTGCTATGAAGTGCACTATAAGTGTGTACACTATATTGGGAGTAGGGAATAGGGAGCAATTTTGGACACAGCCATTGTAATCTTTATTTACTCCTTGTCTATGTATCCCTTGGTGTGGCCACCACAGATCCCAATGTGTCTCACTCTTGTCTCCTCCTCTCCAGGACAGCCCAGTCTTCTGATGGTGCGTGGTCGTCAGGACCTAGAGATCCGCGGTCCGAGACTCAACCAAACCAAAGAAGACAAAACCTCGGTCTCCTACGGCACCGACCAGCGTCTGCATCCCATCATCTCTCCACCCATGCCCCTGATGGAGGTGCGGACCGGTCCTTATTACAAGATTCCTGGCAGAGATTTTCATTCTTTATTGATAGGATTACGGTGTGTTTCCATTGGATTTGGTGGCCGCTGGTTTTGGCAGCGCGAATACTCAGCGTGATGGTGCAGCGTCTTTAACCACTATGCCACCGCACTGCCCCCTTTTCACATTATCATTATTATTATTATTATTATTATTATTGTTGTTATATATTTTTTAGAACATATAAAGAGAAACGGAAATGGCAGACAATGTTTAAATGAACAGTGGAATGGGAAGAGAAAGGGAAGGAAAGAAAAATAACAATTAAAAAATTGCAAACTACTGACTATATACATATATACACCCACATCACGCACCTATTAACATACTTTTATATACACAGGTTGCATTAATAAACGCACAATTTTTTGTAATTAATTTTTTTCAGCATCGGCACCATTTTTTTTTTCATCTTTATTAAACAGAATTAATCAGAAACGGGGCTAAAGAGATCGAGGGTAGACATTGTGGAAAGAACTACCGATGAGGGGAGGAGAACTCACGACAACGCAGTCATTGTGATCGAGACCACAGCACCATTACGTTGCAAGGCTCTGTTTTGGATTGTCCAAGTTAAGTTTCTGCAGGCTTTAATGGCATTGAGTAGCCTGCCGGAGGGCCTCAGGGCCGCGGAGATGGTTGATATTTTTAAGAGGAAACTTAAGACACATTTATTTAACCTAGCTTTTAACTGAGTACACTGGCACTTAGTCGCCACATATCTATTTATTATATTAACTATTTATTTATTTACTAGTCTTTGCTTTAGTTTGTTTTATTATGTATGTATTTATATATTATTACCACTACTATCATTTTATTACTATACCGGTATATATCTATATTGTTTTTAGTTCTTTATTTTTTCTTATACAAAAATCTTTTTGTCATTAGTACTCCCGTGTTTCCTCTAGCTGTATATCCTCGGTGCGAAGCCATGTCTATCATTTTAATGCCAAATCCATTGGCAGTGTGTGTATGTGTGCTCTTGTATTTGTATGTGGGTATGGTTTTTTTTTTATTCTCGTTGTTTTGCTTTATGTTGCTGTAAAGCACTTTGAATTGCGCTGTATGAAAAGTGCTTTATAAAGTTTGATTTGATGATTAGCGCATAGAAGTGATTCGCTGGTGTCCGTGTCTAGGTGTTCTTCCTCCAGTTCCCCACGGCGCTGCTGTGCGGGGAGATCACCAAAGCCTACGTCGAGTTCTGCAACGTGAGCGGCGTGGCGCTGGGCGGCCTGCGCGTCGTCTCCACCCACCCCCAGTTCTTCACCTTCGGCAGCAGCGGGAGTTCTACTTCCTCCTCCGCCGCCACCACGCCCCAGACGCCGCTCAGCCCGACCAGCGCCGAGGTCTGCTCCGCCTACCAGACGCTCGCCATGCCCCCTGGCCAGGACCCTGGTCTCCAGCAGGTGATGTACAGTCTTTTATTTAAATTACTCGTGCAGGGGGGGGCGCGCGGTAGCCACACCATAGGCCTAGCAGTGCCGCAGGTTCAAACCCCTCTCCGGCTTCTCTGAATTGTCTCCCCCTGACGCCAGTTTCCGGTTTGGTCCTGTCACTATGTATCTCGATAGAGAATGGGGGGGGAGGAATTACTCTGGCAGTTCGTCCTAAAATTCTAGTTAGTTAATGGGGGACGAGATTGTGACGTCACACAAATTCTGTGAGTGAGCAGTGGCACCTCCTCATGGATACACGTGGAGTTGTTTACATTTCTGCATTCGGGGGCTGCCGAAAGTCGACATGCCTGGGAATCGCTGCTGCTTTAAAGGCTGTGGAGCGTCATCGCGCAAGAGTTATATTTCGTTCGTTTCCCCAAATGGAACTCCGAGTTGCCGCAATCCGACGAGACGAACAGACGCCGCCTTGCTTGGCTGCTGGCTACGAGAAGACCTTACCATCGACTGCATTCCCGGACGGGACGAGGGTGTGTTCGCTACATATCCTTTCAGGTTCCACCTAAAATATTGGTTAAATGAGTATTTCAATGTTGCGTTCGAGTTGGGTGCGTCCGAGATTCCTCACAGTGCGTGGCGTGCATCTCTATAACTAATGCATCTCATCACAATGTACGTCAACAGGTACGCGTCGCGCTAATGCACGCCGTTGATAGACGTGTCACATGACCGCTCATTCCCTAACGCTAGAAGCAGCAAAAACATTCTTCGACGCCCTCATCCTCTCCAGAATCAATTACTGCATAACCACCTGGAGTCAAGGCAACGCGAACGTCACCAACCCCATTGCCGCACTGTACAAAAGGGGGCTCAAAATCCTTGACAAAAAGAAATGGACTGACCACCACTGCCCCGTACTACAAAAATGCATACGAAATGCTCCCCTTCGAAGAATTATCCACCTTGGCAACTCTCACAATAGTATACAAGGTCCACTACAATATGGCCCCAGAACCAATTACTGACCTGTTCACCAAGTGCCCCCTCACCACCCAGAGAACTACAGGTGCATAGGCCAGAGGTGACTTTCTACTGCCACGGAAAAATACAAAGATGGGACAATTTCGTATCGCTTATCAGGGCGCTACGCTGTGGAATACACTCCCCAAGGCTATTCGTGACAACCCGTCCCTTTGTGCGTACATAACGATACGAAAAAGCACTTGTTAAATAACACTCACTGCTCACACTGAGAACTGTACCCGCCGTGCAAGCGATGCGCCTTATATGAACCCTAATCAACGAGCCCCCCCAGGGGGACTCGCCGACAGCCAGGTGTAATCTAGCAATCTGCTAATCAAGTGTATATCCATCTCTTCACGACCCATGTAACATTTTGCAATGAATGCCATCTCTCTTGCTGTGTAACGTGTTGTAATGACTAATGGCTCTGTACTGTCTGTCGTTAAATACATTTCATTCATTCATTCTATCGAGCCAATGCTGAATGGAAACCCAATGTGTTGCAGGGTTCTCCCGCCTCGTCTCCGGTGGAAGGGGGCTCCATGGGAGGGAGGAGCGCGGTGGTGGACATCCCGGTGGAGGGAGGCGTGTTGCGGCCAGGCCACTCCGTCCAGCTCCCCCTGTGGCTCCGCGGTCCTGACCAAGAGGGTGTTCATGAGATCAACTTCCTGTTCTACTACGAAAGCGCAGAGAAGACGGGAAAGATCAGGTGAGTTGGTGGTTCCTACTTTACTCGTCAACTGCAGAATCCATTGTTGACCCTGCACAGAGAACATTGGTGAATTAACCCTTTCCTGTCCAGTGGTAATAACTAGGGGTGTAAATCACACCCATCTTGCCGATGAGTTCCTGACCCAACGATTCCATTTTTTTTCGATACTCAAGAATAAGAATTCACCACGGTTCGATACAATTCGATATTTCGATACGGTTTGATTATTATCATTTTTCTTAATCTGACAGGCTAGACAATGTTTCAAATTTGAAATGAATCAATGACTGCTGTAATATTGTTGTACATTTTATTTGAGAAACCGCAAATACAGGGAGTGAATGTAATAGCTATGCGTTTTTTCTGCGCTGTCTCACTCTCCTGGCTCTGCTCCATGGCCATAGACTGTATATAAACACATACAGTCTATGGCCATGACACACACGCCATGTTTGTATCTGTTGAGGAAGTGAGGACGGCTTAGCGTAAGGTTTAGCGCCACCCGCAGCACGGTAGTGGAATTACGTCCAAGACCAAATGGATAAAAATAGACAAGAAAATGTATCGATACTCTTGCGGACATATCAATACATTGTATCGACATATAGATACAAAATGTATATCATTTACACCCGTAGTAATAACATATGCTGATTCCTGTAAAAATGCAGCAAAAATGGCAAGTTTGAAGCAGTCGATTTGATTTCCCATATCATGTCCAACAATGTAAAGGTAGGTCATGTGAATGGAGAATATCCATTTGTACGTTTTTTTCCTCTTTATAATGCAAGCTTGAAGAATAATATAGCGTTTGCCCCGAGTCTTGACAGAAGCCTCTCACTGTAACTATCGGCGGGCTGCCTGCCGGGTCGCCCCAACCGAAGCCTCGCAACGTAACGCTTGTCTGCGATATCTACCCCTGATCTCTCCAACCCAGATCCCACTAATCTTATCTGATAAAGAGGAAAAACGGCGATGCAACGGTGGTAAAAATAACTTGTAAAAAAACCTTAGAATTTCAACTCCTATTTTTGAGTGAAGATTGACCTCCCCTGTCCCCCCCAGTCACAGAGTCCTGCGTCACAACGTGTTCATCTGTGCCAGTCGGTCTCTGAGCGTGAGCGCCACGGCCTGCTCCAGCAGTCTGTCTGCTGAGGAGGACCTGAACGAGGGCATGCTGCTGTTTGTAGATGTGGAGAACGTCAACATGGTGAGACAAATCACATTGTCGCCCACGTTCGTTAAGGCGGGCTTTGTTCCACTCAGCGCCCCGTTAAGGCGGGCTCTGTTCAAATCAAGGCGTGGGCCTCCACACCACACCTACTGCGCTGTGATTTGATAACTTCATTTGATTAACACCTTTTTTTCTAACATGCTTAATACAGACCCAATGATCGCTCTAGCCTCGTGCGATGTTATGGACGATTCGTTGTTTCTGTCTTGCCCGGCTAAGGTTTTACTGGTTGAAACTCTCTCCTTGTCCAGAGTGAAGCCGGTGTTCGTGAGTTCCACATCACTCAGGTGTCCAGCTGCAGCCGACAGTGGAGGCTACACAAGTGTATCAACCCTGCCAGAGATAAAGGTGCCTTCACACTAGAGCTGAAAACATTACTACATTTAATCCGTGACTCTTAGAATAACATTTGATTCTTGTGAACTGCAGTTTATAATTATCTTTTTTTTTCCTTGTCCTCCAGACTGTAAAGTGAGCAGCAGAGAACGGGCCAAGCTGTGCTTTCGTGCTACCAGGTGTAAGGTGCTGAAAGGTAAAGATGGGGAGCGGGGGGGGACCTAACTATTGGTCGGTTGGTCTTGACCTCTGCCCTGCCATTTTTTAAAGTTTAGGTAATTAGTCTCATAATGCATTGTGGGTTATATTGCTGGGTCTAGGGTACATTGATGCTCACTACTTTTCACGGTGCATTGTGGGATACTTTGAGTGCATTACATAGGGTACATGGAGTGTTCAGGCACCCTTACAAAATGGCAAATTTTCAACTGAACTGATCTGTTTCTCTCTGCAGACTCGTCTCCAGTCAAGTACACCTTTGCAGACATGAACTTGGGGAACGAACGAGTGAGTCCCATTCAGTCAATAACTGAGATCTATGAAATATATTCAGTTTCACACTTCTGTTTAAGTTTTTCTTATTCCGATACTCGGCCCATACCCATGTTGGAAAAATGTAAATTAATCAAATACTACATGTTCAAGTTATCAAAGTACGCGTTTCAAAGCTAAGATGATTTTGAAGATTATAATTGGGAAGCAGCGTTATTAGTACAGGAAAGGTGACAGTGTTCTGTTCAGTGTCTCTGTCCAGGGTCCTGAACCCAATGTTCACCCAATACAATACATGGCACTGAATGATCAAAGCGTGACTGAAAAAAATGACTACGCCACAAAAGATGTAAAACTGCTAGTGCATACTAATGCATCCATAAAGGGGGTTCTATAGCCTGGCGAGCCAGAACCAACGAATCGTCCACGCATCGCACGCGATTAGAACGATCACAGCGCAGTAGGTGGAACATGCGGCGTGGAGGCATGACAACCAAACTCGTCCCACGGGCTGACAAATCAAATTATTTGAATTGAGACTTGGGCGGAGTTTGGTATAGGCGAGCCTGATTTGCCCAGACCCAATTTATGGTCTAGGAGCGTGCTTGGGCTTTTAGGGTATGGGGCCAGTATATGATATAATATTGTTGCTGACTGTAACTTCTAAGCACTGTCCTCCTGCAGATTGTCAGCTCCAGCACGCCGTGTGCAGATTTCTTCTTCCGCTGCTGCTCAGCGGTGGGTCCTCCCCCGCCCTCCCTGCCCTCCTTCCAGGGCCGCTGGGGACCCAAGCAGGTGGCCAGCCTGGTCCAGGACTGCAGCGAGCTGGACCTCCACATCATCGTCCTGTGGAAGGTGAGATTATATCCAAATATATATATAATAATATATATATAATAATATATACTCACGCTCTGGAGTAGATTCCAAGTTGGTCTGCTAAGGACGAATAATAGGGCTGGCAGTATTTCCTTAAAATAGGATTTGGATAATTGCATGCGCCGGGGCGTAGCCGCGAAGCTGGTTATGTTTTTTGCCGCGTTGGTTGGTTTGTCCCCATGATAACTGCAAAATTTCATCCAGATCTGTGTACAACTTTTTCAGAGTTGTTGGAAATGACACAAGAAAGAGGTGATTACATTTTGGTGCATTTCTGGAGCCTATAAGTAACATAATCATACTTCATCACCAACTTACCGATAGATCACTGAGCGGTCACGTGACTAGACAGGGGGCCGATGGGAAATGTAGTTGGCATGTTCGCCGGTGGTGTCAATTGCAATTGCACTACTCTACGAACACTTGCATTGATAATGGGTTGTCACACATACAGCTCGCACTAACGGTACTATGTTTTTGTACCACTACGGTGCAGGTTTGCTATCTCTGAGTGCTTCTAGTTACATTTAAAAACATTTTTTTTCAAAATTACAATAGTATTCTAAGCGCACAATTTCTATTATGTGTTGCATTGCTTGCATATGTGTACAATTTGGATTTTTTAAAATATGGATATAATACTTTACAGTGACTCTAATTACCATGTAATTATATAGTAATTATCATGTAAATATATAGTAATAACTTAGTAAATACACATTGTCACCAAGTCATCACATGGTAACAACAATGACTTTATCTTGGTATTTACAAAGTAGTTACTATATGCTTGCACAAAACTTAATTTATTTACACAATTGTAACTCCACAATACTTACCAAGTACTTGTAATCCACTGTATATTGCTGTTACCATGTAATGACATGGTAACGACGTGTATAGAAATACACGTTGTTACCAAGTCATTACATTAACATTATTACAATGTAATTACATGGTAATTAGTGTCACTGAAAAAGGAAGCATTACCAATATGGATTATTCATTGATTCCTTAACGATTTGCAGCCACGCAAAACATTTTGTCTTCACAGGCACACTTTTTGAGGACAAGCCAGACAAGCAAGACAGGAAAGGCTTGTGCATATGGGAATACATCAACAGAATCCATCGCAAGAGCCCCGTTTTCTTCAACTACATGCACCGGCCCTCCGAGGTGACTCCACTTCGACATTTAAACTAAGGTCACATTTAAACTAACGGTGTGTTTCCATTGAAGTTTGTTGA
The DNA here is from genome assembly GCA_900302395.1 of Bregmaceros cantori. Classification (NCBI taxonomy): domain Eukaryota; kingdom Metazoa; phylum Chordata; class Actinopteri; order Gadiformes; family Bregmacerotidae; genus Bregmaceros; species Bregmaceros cantori. The sequence continues at coordinate 10,178 of OMKY01135275.1, read as the reverse complement.
CGCTTGTCACGGGCAACGAAAATACCGAAAATACCATGTAAGTGGATGGAAGAGATTTCTGACAAATGACCGGACCAATCGTTCCAGCACTGCCGTTGTTTACAGCTTAGGACAACAACAAAACGATTGAATCAATTTAGCTCCTGAAACAACAGCAAACGCCCAAAAACCATAACAGTCTGTACAGAACACCCTCATATCAAGTTGCAAATCCCTCACATTATTACAGATGATCTCACAGTATATTTCTGAAGCCAATTCATCTGAGAATCCGCCAATGGGTGGAACAAAGTAATCGAAGTGATTATTCCTCCACTTGTTGCAAAGTTGAGCACAAGCCAAGGTTATGCAACTGCTTTTTAACCGGTTATTAGGTGCCACCGTGGTGGTGTTCCAACATGAGTTATATACTAACTCCTTCTGTGTAGTTTGATGCCATTTACAGTCTGAGCACATTGGTTCGGGGTCATGTCTGTAGACCGAAGGTGCATCAGACAGAAGGTTCTATAGACCGACAGATGACAACGGCAGGATCATCGCAGCGGAATGGAATCAATATCGACATTGGATAAAATAAGCAATAGAGATTAGGAAACACGGCAAAGACACCATCAACAGAGACGAGGGGTCGTACACCCTCTCGCACATGTGGGATTCTCTCTTACAACGGCCCCCGCAGACAGGCAGGCGGAGGCCGGCCAGACCACGCCCACAAGGAAGTGATTAACCAACAGGTCACCGAATGGTGGCCGAAACTGTGGAGGTATTTAAAAATCTTAACTTTGTCATTGAAAATAATAATTAGAACATTGTTGAGAGGCCTTTCTGCAGTATATCTTGTGGTACATTATGCTCCACACTGCACACTCCTCTCTTACTGGCTACTTTTCTAAGCTCTTATCTATTATTTGTTAACAATTGAGCTAACGTTTCATGGCTCACCATAATACCATATATTATATCTACAGCATGTAGTAATTAAGTAGATGATCTTCACTCTCTATGAAAAACTGAAAGCCTGTCGACTGTACCTGCCTAGTAGGTCTAGCGCAAAAGTGACCAGTTTAGTGATTTAGTGATGCAGAGTGTGTGTAGGAAAGTTAGTCTGAAGTGCCCCAAAAGATGCGACATAAGATCAAATCAGAATTGACCATTAAGACCGTGTGAATGGGGCCAAGAAGAAGTAGAAGACTTGCTTTGCTGCAGAGTTAAGGAAGTCCATGTCCTAAAATGTACAGAATTTGTCAACAAGTCATAGAAATCCACATTTTTTGTAATATTTCCATCAAACAACACCAGTAATGGATAGAACATGTTGAACATCAAAGTGGGATTATTCCCTTCCACAAAATGGTCCTTGTTGCATCACAACCTGGCTCGCTTTGTACAATGAGCTATGTGATGCTGTTAGCACCACAAAGATGGCCTACTTAGTGGGCGCTATCGCTCCCCGCTGACTGAGATCACCCAGCGTGTCCATATTTCAGCCGCATCTGTTGGCCGTGGCAGCAGTGAAAACAGGCGCCAATGTTTGCTCTGCTCTCCAAGTGTGTTGTGTTTCGGAACGATGCTTCAACCCTGAACCACATTCCTTCCGCATTTGGCGGTGGAACCACAACGTATTTTTATTCACCAGAGACCAGACAGTCTTTATCGCTCCACTTGACCACTGGCGAACTGTGAACGCGGTTCAGCTGTTTTGCTTATTGACGCGTTTTGGCTGCGCGGCCGCGCGGATTAATTGCGGCCGTGTCTACGTGTCGGCTATTTGTGTTTTAGCGGGTGAGAAAGAGCCAAGTCAAATCCATAGCTACGTCTGACTGTTCTTGGTTTGTGTGTGTTTTCATTGTCAGCCATTGATTCACAGTTGTGTATCTACTTTGTACATGTTTTTGTCTGTCCGTGTGTGTGTCAATACGTGTGTCTGTGTTTGTGTGTGCCTGTGTGTGCTTCCCTAACCACAACTGAACTCGGATCCCAACGTGGTTCACACTGTTCATTGGTCTGGCAATAACTTGACCACAGACTCACCTCAGAATCACTCCCTGGGCTCTTCTGGTGGTCACTTTCACCCTGTCATTAGTCTCTCCCATATTTCACTGTGACATCATCCTCCCATTGGGCCAATGAAAAAGTCACTGTGACTTCTCCATAACCCTTGAAGGAATTGATGTAACTAACGATGATGGTTACGTACGCACGCGTCAACCTGCTGAACTCTAGACACTCTAGATCAGAGCTTTCCCAATTTTTTGTCTGCTGTGAGGCCACGACCCACTATTTGTGGTGAACAACTCATGTGCATCAAATATATGTTCAGTTCTACAACAATCTCATCTGTTTCAATAGGCCTGAGGCCATTGAATTCTATTGCCCAGTATCACATACATAGTGTAGCGAATCGTGCCGCCGCGGCCAAGTGCCACGGGGCATGCTGGGTACGAAGCCCTGAGTGACTGTGGTGTGACTGATGGCGCTGTACAAATACGATCTGGATGACACTTGGCAATTTGCCAAGCTTGGCCTCTTGTTGACGGCATCCAGACGGATCTCCCCGAGTGCTCTCGCCTGCCTCCCCACGTGGGGGAACCCCATCATTACATTGGTGTCAGAAGTGGGATCACGCCGCTCGGGGCGGCGGACACATTGAGTGGAAGCTGTGCTCCCGAGGACGGAAGCCCTGTGGGAGGGGGGCAGTGTAGTGAATGGTGCCGCCACAGCTGGGTGCCGCGGGGCATGCTGGGTACGAAACCCTTAGTTAGTGATCGAGGTGTTGCTGACGGCGCTGTTTAAATACCATCTGGATGACGCTTGGCAAGTAGCTAGGCTTGGCCTCTTGTTGACTGCATCCAGACGTATTATATCCCCCCCGAGTTCTCCCGCCTGCAATCTAACAATAGATTGTTATTTAGTGAGACTGTGTGTGCATGTCTGTGAAGATGGCGAGTAACTTAAGTTACACTAATTAAGTTATTACTTTTTCTTAAACAGTAATCAGATTTAGTCAAGTTACTGACCCAAATACCTTGATTTACTATTTAGTTACTTCAACGCTGAAGTGGAGGTTCTGTAGGTTAAAGCCTGCTTCCTAAAGGGTATGTGAGTGTTGGGCTTGGCAAAAATAAATGTCTTTTTTTAAGGTAGTTTGGCACTCGCCAAATGCTGAATATAATTAAACTAGCAAATATAATGTAACTAACGTGATCAAAAGTTACTTATAAAAGTAACAAATCATTTCACTTAGTTAAACTTAAAGTAATCTCACTTGGTTACTTTTCATGAACTCCTCCATATTTTGGGTGAACTTGAACTAGGCGTTCATTTGTCTTGATTAACCTATAATTGTGAATGCACTCTTTTTTGAGGTTATTCAACTGAGCTGCATTTTAGTTCAGAATTTGTTCATATCAGATCTCAAAAGCCTTCAAAAACACATTCCAAACTGCACGGTTTCTATCCACCTCTGAGAGTCTAATTTAACCCAACGTTAAAACAGTTAAATATTGTCTTTTATTCTGCTTGTACACTGTTAATAATGTTGACGATTTACAGCTGACCGCAATATAAAAAAGAAATAAACAGTTAATTTTGGGGAACCACCTGTTCATAGTTCAAAATGATGACCCATGAACGATGAATGAACAAATTAATTTTACAACACTGGTTGTATTACATTTTAGTAACAGTGGCAACAATGTTTATTATTAACAGCCAGCCAACACAACTGAAGTGTGGCACACATGCATATGTGCATAGTTAATATCTGTGCATGTTTTTAAAATAATACCGAATGGTCATCAGTGAGGACGATGATGCTATGGTATACGGCCGAAATGTGGTCAACAGTAAACGACAATGTTGTCATGCTAGGAAAAAGGAATTGTTTGAGTGACCAGCATCTAGTGACACCTAGTGGTAGGAAATATTCCAGTCCTGTGTGTGTGGTGTGTGATTTAACATTTGAATTGGCTCATCGGCAGAGATGGCAAGTAATGAAGTACAAATACTTAACTACTGTACTTAAGTAATTTCTTCAAGTATCTTTTTTCTCTGAATTTTTATCCCTACTCAGTAGATTTTTAACAAAAATATCACTACTTCTACTCCTTACTTTCCCCAAAACAGGGAAAAGTACTTTACTGTTTAAAAAGTAGACACAGCGTGCGTGCCGTCATCCTATAGCTTTCATCGTAGCCGAGTTGAAGCCTCCGATCGCTCGGTGCCATTGCTGACCCGTATATCCGGAGACAAGGAAAGGTAGAGAGAGCTTTGGACGAGTTGACCCGCGAAATACAGCGGGCTGGCATTTTGTCCCGTCGGGATGAAACACATTTCCGGTGCCTTATCGTTGCCTATGCCAACTCTGGTACTGGACCAAAGTCCGAGCACACAAAACACACAAAATGCACGCCAGTTCAAAATCCGACCACTAAGTGTCGCTCTGTGACCAGTTACACATCACATCACTCGCTCCGTTCATAATTTTGTATGAGAGAGACACCCCACACGCGACTTCTTCCGGTGGTACTGTCCGCTAGGGGCACCAACGACAGAGTCGGAATGAATGGGATCCTATGGGAGCTGAAATAAAAAATATTAACGCCAAATGTGACGTGTTTGTGAAATTATGACACCCCCCCCTCACTCAATTAACGATAATTATTCCGGCAATATACATTAAAACATCAATTAGAAACGATTTTTAAATAGGTTAAAACAGGCTGCTAAGATTGGAATATTTGTATTGGAAACTACCATAGGGCGCGATTTCCGGAGACGAGGTTCCCCCCATACCAACCCAGAAGTAGGCACGGATATCAAAACGAACGCGGTGCCCATTTTTATATAGTATAATATAATAATCTATAGTAACACGTGGTACGTCTATATGTATTGTATAGTCAGTAGGGGGCGGTTATGCAAGGAGTACAGTACCAGTTAATAACTTGTTTCTGGGTGTGCTGCTCAAAAATGTAATATTACCTGTAAAGTGTTGAGACATATGAGGAATGTTTCAGATGTTCGTTTCGCCGGTGTAATTTCTGAACCTTAAGTGAAGTAAATTAGGCTACGTTAGAAATGTATTCATTCAAACAGTAACATTGGCAAACTAACATATAAAAGTGTGCTTTTATATACAAATGTATTTTTTTGTTCTTTGTACTTCATACTTTCAAAAATATTTTTGAGTACATTTTAGAGCTTGTACTTTTTACTTTTAAAAATACTTTTTAAGTACATTTCTCAGCCTGTACTTTTTACTTGTAGATATTTGGATCAGTACTTTTTAGTCTGTAGTTGTTTATTAAAAACATGTATTTTACTCTTACTCAAGTAAGAAATCTGGGTACTTTTGCCATCTCTGCCAATCTGTAGAACGTTTGGTAAGTCATTGTTCCGTTTCTCCCCCTGACCGTCTGTGTTCTGTTAGTTTTTATTGGGGACACTTTGATAATCTGCATGAGCTGATATCAAACTCCTCAGGCTTCAGCATGTGTCTGTATGCTGAGCTAACCAGTGGTCTACATTACATAACACGTTACCCACTCTTCTCTTTGGTTCCCCTGTTAATTTCTCTTGTTCTTCTTTTCCCCTGACTCGATGCAAGTTCTCTTCAGTGTTGGGCAATTTCACAATTAACAAGAACTTGTTCAAATTTCAGTTTAGTCCTTGTAAAATGAATTTGTTCATTCATCGTTCATAGGTCATCATTTTGAACTATGAACAGTTGGTTCCTCAAAATTAACTTTTTAGGTTTTTTTTCGTTATTTTTTTTTTTACATTGCTGTCAGCTATAATATGTCAACATTATTGACGGTGTACAAGCAGAACAAAGGGCGATATTTAGCTGTTTTAATGTTGGGTTAGATTAGGGACTGGGTTAGATTTTCAGTAGGAATGTGTTCTTTGCTTTATTGTTGTGTTATCGTTCGGAAGGCCTTTGAAATCGTATATGAACAAATTCTGAACTAAAATACAGATCAGTTGAATAACCTCAAAAGAAGCGTGCATTCACAATTATACGTTCATCAAGAAAAATGTACGTCTCGTTCACCTAAAATATGAAGGAGTTCATGAACTATCGTTCTTTGAACAAGTTTGGTTCCGTTTATGTGTGTTGTCCTGTATTTTCAAGTTATTGAATGAAACCAGAAAAGGACTGGCAACACCATTGTTGGTACGTCTGTTTCTACTGAATAACTGTACTGATGTTGCTAATGTAATGTACTGTTCTGCCCGTCTATCCCGTGTAGCCCACATTAAAGCCATCCATCGCCATCCCCAACCTGTCTGTATGGAATTTCTTCATGGACGAGACGCTGGCCACCGGGCCCGTGTTTGATGGCCGCATGTCGGCCTGGCACACAGATGCCGAGGACGACTCGGACGGGACGCGCAGCAGCAAGAGACGCATCGTGTGGCCGTGTTACAGCAGCGTCGGACGTGCCCAGCCTGATGCCATCACAGCTCTGCTGGCTGTAAGCACACATGATGAAACCCTCATACTCAGGGCTGTGTTTACCACATAGTTACCTGCGCCGAGGCGGAGCAGGTCAACGCGATGGTTTGTCCCCTGGACACTGAAAAAGTTGAGCACGGACCTGGATGAAGTTTTCCAGAGTTGTTGGAAACGACGAAAGAAAGAAGTGATTACATTTTGGTGCACTTCTGTAGCCTATAGGTAACATAATAGTCATACTTCATTATTATTAACGGGTGATCCCCCATTCTCCGTAGTGGCGCACGTTTAAGATGCCGCCTGAAGAGTGCACCACCAAGTATTCCTGGCGAGCCAGAACCAACGTTGGTTTTGCAACTACTACTAGGAGCACTAGCATTGATGATGGGTTGGCACACATACTAGTAGCACTAAAAGTACGATTTTTTTTTGTTCCACTACGGCGCAGTTTTGCAATCTCTGAGTGCTTCTAGTTCAGAATGTGACTGGCACATAGTTCATGATTCCATTATTAAACGGTTGTGGATTCATATTTCATTCACCGTCACGGTTGATCAAGATCTTCACCACCAGAGATGGGCAGTAACGCATTACATTTACTCCGTTACAATTCTTTTGTGTACTTTTGGGGTACATTTTTCACAAGTTACTTTCTACTTTTACTCACGTAAATTTGAGGTGGGAAAAAAACAACTTTTTACTGAGAAGTCAGCAATTTGCTACTTGTTACATCAACTTGGCCAACACCCATTGGGATCTGTTGGCACATATGTTGATGTCGTATCTCTCTCTCACTCTCTCTCTCTCTTTCGGGCGCTCTTGCTCTCTCTCTACCGGCCTGAAAGTTACACAGTACTTTCGCTACTGAAGTAAGTTTTTGGTGGAGTACTTTTTTACTTTTACTTGAGTAACTATTTGGATGACTACTTTTTACTTTTACTTGAGTAATATTTTGCTGAGGTAACAATACTTTTACTCGAGTCATTTTTACGGCTACTCTGCCCATATCTGCCCGAAACACTGAGTTCTTAATAGCTGGATGAGCA
>OMKY01135086.1:1845-15441 GCA_900302395.1 Bregmaceros cantori | reverse complement strand
TGTAAAATGCTGATGCATTGTATGCAATGTGCAGAAGAAGAAATGTAGAATTTTTAATGGTATAGACAAGACTCTAATGTGCGTAACTTGTGATATTAGATGTACCAGAACGGAACTTTGAAACTTTTTCCGCTTTGAAAAATATGACTGGAACAACCACTTGGAGAGTGCAGATCTAGGTCGATGCACGGATGGTAACCTCCATTGTGTGCTGTCTCAGGGTACAATATTGTCGCTAATTGTTTTGGACAAGTTCGCTATTGCGTCCTTGCATTCTGTCCAGTGTCTCCATCCATTCTAAACCAACCTTTTTGAGTCATCGCATAGACAGACAAGACACACCAGACGCTATAACGGAAAACAGAGTGAACTAAAGTGCAGTAAATCGCTAATGGTTATTATTATTATTATTATTATTATTATATTCCTGATAGTAGTAGTACTATTATCATGATTATTGTTCCACTCCAACATGTCCTATGTTGTTCCATCAGTTGTCAGTTAAATGATACTAATCGTGCAAACGCCCCCATCAAAACTGACAGAACAGATTTTCAACATGGTTGGTGCAAGCTTAATACACCCAACACAAGCTAACAGCAAGCTAGCTCCACAGACCAACTCCAGGCCAACAGGGAGCTAGCTGCACACACACTCTCCATTCGCTAACAGCAATGTAGCTCAACACATCTAACACACTTCGTAACGATGGTGATCAGTAGGGGTGACTTTTTTTTTTGATTGACTTGCTACACAAGCTAACAGCAAGCTAATTCAATACACCTACCACAACCAAACACCTACATACCCACTGCAAGCTAACGGCAAGTTACTTTTTTTAACAGCCCAGAAAACCCGAAAAGTCTTTGGGGACTTTGACCTTAGTGTGGAGTTATGGGTTTGAGGTTCCCATGCTACAATAATATTGCTGTTATGCAAGAAGATTTGAAGGACCACAGTGTTTCGCATCATGTGTGAAAACATGTACTGATCATTTATGCATTAGTCTCTAGCATGTATGTACTTTATGTCTGTGATGTATGGACTATATCCCTCTCTCTCTATCTGTCCAGACTGCAAATATCTCTCTCATACGCGAGACTGCATCCCAATGCTTTCTTGCATTGGCAACAGAAGCGACAGCTGTGGTGCACCATGGTGCCACAGGATGCCACAGATTCAACCCAAGCACAGACAAATGAGACAAGCAGCGGCGCAGAAGGAATTCAACAGAGTGGAACATGCAAGACACGTTCTTTTTCTGGTTGGGGATACATTACTAGCCTTCTATTAGGTGTATGGTTGCAGCTGTGGCAAAACCATGAAGATAACAAACAAATCATTGATGATCATCAATGATATTGATTGGTATGTCCATTATACAGAGAGTCCCGTTTAAACAACCGAGAGTGACAGCAAAGTCCAAGACCTTGCTGCGTTTGTTGGAGGCCGCCTGTCAAATAGCCCATGTTTTCTCTGCTATCTTATTGTCTGATCTGCTTTTGTGTCGCGAGCTTGTTAGCTTATGATGTAATCAGGTTCTTCATTTTGAATTTTCGTGATTTAGTTTGTGCTTTTTGATAGTGAATAGAGTTGTCACCTTTCACTCAAATAAGGTACCTTGCATTCTTTGGGCAGTCAACTTTTCACAAGGACCATTTTTGGGAGCAGGGCTACTGTCGAGAAGGGTGAGGTAGGGGATTAATTACTCCAATGGCCGTCGTTTGCAACAGTGTGCATTTTGTGTGTCAAATTCATTGCCACCTCTGTCCATTATGACTTTACACAGGCTGCGATGCAGACACTAGAACTACCTTTGCAAAGAGCAGAACAAAGTATTTTGGTGCATAAACTTGTCTAAAATGTAACACATTTTTCCTAAATATCAACAGATTGCAGTTTTTTCGAGTTAGACACACCTTTCTGAAGTTTGTATGTGTGTGTTAATCTAGGCAGTCATTTGCAACAACTGTCCAACTAAACTAAAAATATTGCTTTGTTCCATACTGACCACCGCCTGTGTATGGGTGTGTGAGAAGTCCTTTTTACATTCATCTACCTGCACTTATAATGCTTCACCAGAAGCTTAGCCTTCTTAGGGATCGCCCAAGAGGTCATTGATCATTAAACTAGCCTGGCAAACAAATTGTTCATGTATCACACACGTTTAGAACAATAATTCCAGAGTAAGCAGCTTCGAGGAAATGTCTATCAAATGAAGTTATCAAATCACACCAAAGTAGATGTGACAATTGGCGTGGAGGCCCACGTCTCGAGTCGAATATAGTCCGGCTTAACAGGGCCCTGAATGGATTACCCGAATATCGACGACAATCTGATTTGTCGGGCTGCTTAACCGTCCCGCCATGAGGATGATTTGTAGGTTTTGGCTCACCAGGCTAATCATGAATGTGTTGTGGTTCGTGTGTCTTCATGTGTCTGTGTGTCTGTGTGTGTCTGTGATATGTTCATCGGGGAGGTAGGAATTTGGAGGATCAAGAGCACACAAGTCATTTTGGTGTGTAGGAGTCATTTTGGCTTTGGGGTTTTCGACAGTCCTGGCAGAATGCTTAGGTGGAGACGATGCTCAGACCACTACAGCGTGCAAATGATTTGTGTTCCAAGGCTAAATGAATTTCACTGTCACTATCTGGGACTATGTGACAGTCCATGTGTTTCTTCGGTAGATAAGGCAGAAGCTTTGTTAACATTTGTATATCCCTTACAACCACCACAAGTACATCAAGTCCAACTTGAAGCCAGCTCACAATCTGTGCTGACTCACGGGGTCTGCATATGCAAGGCAGAGTTACTGCCTCGGAGTTCCCAGGAGGAACTAAATCTCACCCGTTGTTGAACCACATGGGCACTCCAGTCACATCCCAAAGCTAGAGGGAGTAGGCTTTTTTTTTTAGCTTTGGAACATTGCAAAGTGCATGCTGAATTTATCTGTGTGACGTGGAAGGGCTGTTATTCACACACATCTAGCTCATGTGTGAGCCGAGCTGCAGGCGCCGACTTGCATGGCCAGACAGGGGCAATCACTTTGCCCTGGTTCACAGTGGACTTCTGAATCGACTCAATTCTGAAGCGATTCGATGCCGATTTTAATGTGACCATTGTGCAGCTTAAACGGTGGGTGAGTTATGGTCAAATAATCCAGATAACTTCCAACTTCAGAATTGAGTCACTGCAAAGACATGATGTGTATCAGGCTGTTGTGTTGTGGAGTGTTGCATGGAAATGTATGCCATGCATGTCTGAAATCACTCAAATCGGATCGGAGTCACTTCGGATGTGCTTTGAGAACGTAACCGGCCATGTGTTACCGCCACACTCTGTTGCGTTCCACTTTCCAGTGTTGTAACGGGAGGTGACGGATGGTTTCCAGTGATGGAGATAGTGCCACCTTGCTATAAAATGTCCCGTGGAGTAGAGGGGAAATGTATGAATTGTGTGTGGGAGCAAACAAGGCACCGTATGGAGTTCATGTGAACAGTCCTGCAGCGGTCACACCCGCAGCGGTCACACCCTCTCTACTCGACTTGGGTCATACTCTGTCAAGAAAACACACACACATGTTGTTAGCGAAAAGCAACACAGCCAAGGAACAAGCATCTGGATTCCAGCATCTCCCCTGTAGGTTATATTTAGGGGCATCTGATAGTCCAGTAGCGGCACTCGATTAATAGTATTGCACACCTGGCCTTTGCCTGCTGACCCACACCTTTTTGTGTATGGTAGTTTCAAAAGTTCAACCTTTGGGTGTACACACGATGTTCTGAAATTCAACCCTCTTTTTCCAAAATGACCCTATCTTCGAAAATACACATCTTCTGACTTCTTCTGGCTTGGCTCTATCTTTCTTAATCGCTATCTTCCAATTCCGATGCATGCGCGCATGAGGAGGAGGAGACCGCCCTTGTTTCTGGTGGCTCTGGCTCGCCATGCATGCAGTCCCGTGACCATTGCGCAATGTGGTTATTGGTCTGTTTTTCCCTCTCACTCATAATACACCCACACATTATATACACACGCACACATACGCACGTTACCGTTATAATATTAATAGTTTTTTGGTACAAAAATTATGTAGTTCCTATATAGTTCCTTTCCATTTCCTTTTCTGTTACCAATAGTTGAAGAAAAATTGATTAATAGGGGGGTCGGTGTCGAATGCAGAGTGGTTATGGACACCGGACCTCATCATGCTCTTGGTCACAGGTTCGCCCCCTCCCATCGACAGCTTTCCCATATGTTTGCTCTTCCTTTTTCACCCCAATAACCCTGAAAAAACTGAATATGGCCAGAATGGGCCAAGGAAAAAAAAACAATATGAAAATGGTTAATGCATTCATTCACAAAAGGTCTTATAAGTTTCTATGGGTCACCTGAGACGGAGAGGGCGTGGTCATCCTCCGACCCCCCGGTGATGGAGATGGCCTGGTTGTCTTCCAGTCCTCTGGGAACGGCGTGGTCGTCCTCCAGACCTCCAGAGAGGGTATCGTTGGAGCTCACAGTGTGGTAGCTGAGTGGGAGAGTGATCTCCCTCTTCGGAACGCTGCGGGGTTTGGGGAGCAGCGGTGGTTTCTGTGACCGACTGGTCCTTTGAGGCGGCGTGGGGCGCACCAATTCTTCTCTGACCTCGACGCTCGGCACTTCCAGTTCTCTGGCCTCTACCCCATCTTCTCCTCCAGAGAGTTTGTTTGCTGATGGGTCTTTCATTCTTTCGACTGTGTTGTCTTTTTCTTGTGACATACCATTTTGCGATCTGCCAAAACCAACCTTAGATTTTCTACACTCTTCCGACCCACTACTTGATACTACTTCAGTGTACTCTGAAAGTCCTTGACGTAGTTCCATTCTCATACACTTGTCAGGTCTTTGCTGTTCCACATCAAGACATTCATTCAGCTCTGAATGATTTTCAGCTGTGTGCTGTGCTACACATTGCCCCATGCACCATTGCGTTTGAATTTCCTCATCGCCAGGCTGTTCATTCTCACATAGGCTTTCCTGCACCACTTCCTCAGGATTCACAAAAACATTTCCTTCATGTTCAAACTTTTTATCTGTTTTTCCTTCCATCTGTTGTTGGCTCTGAAGTTGATTGTCCTTGTCTGGCCCGAAAGCCTCGACATCCTCCCCGTCTCGCTCTTCAGGCTCAGTCTCACCCCCAGAGTCCGAGCTTTTCAGACTTAGGCGCCTCATTCTGGACACAGAGTCCAACTCCTTGAGCCGGCGTCTTCTCTCAGGGGGCGACCTGCCAGAAGGCATGGGCGATGATGAGGCAGATGAGTTCAACTTGTCCTGTAGGGACTCGATGAGCTTGGAAGCCGCCCCCCGGTTTCTTTTTTCTGTCCCACTGTTTGGTAGGTTCTCCACGGGGCTAACGGGCAAGGACAGTGCAAGTGTGCTTGACGGAACCTCAATGATTTCACCAAGTACCATCGTCTCTTGGGCAATGTTGCCGTTGTTCTTGTCTTCTGCAGATGAGTTCAGATCTGAAAATACATCCGTGTCCTTTCCTCTCTCCAGCTCTGCATCCTGAACATTCTTCACATCCTCGTGGCTTTCTGTAATCTCATCTGTCTGGGAATTAGCCCTGTATGCTTCCTTTTCCACTTGAGAAGGTGTTGCACTCACACACAAATTGTTTGTTTTCTGCACAGTTTCCTCTTGTTGCCTGTTCCCTGCAGCAAGGAATTCCACAGGTATACCAAGTATCCTGGCAGCACGTTGCTCCATGGATTCGTTTTCCGGAATACCTTCAGCATTTTTGACTTCATAGAGTTTGCTGAGATCTTCAGGACTTGGAGCGTTTTCTTTCTCCTGGAGAAGGAGCTTCTCCAGGTGCTTGTCAGTTATGGTAGATTCGTTTTTATATGTCAAAGGTTCATCCTCGTAAAAAACATCATCCTCAAAAGAGAGGACCACCTCCCTTTTCCTTGCAGTTGCAGGTGGAGACTCATGGCCTATTGATATGTAATTTCTTTTTCCGGCCTCAAGACTTGTAGAACTTTTGGAATCTGCTACTTGGGGCAAGTTCTCTTTGGCTTTCCTGTCCCTCTCTTTGCCATTTGGAATGTGTTTCGTTGAATTGTGCTTGAGGATGCCATGCAGTGGAAGTGATGTTGCTCTGTTCCCCTGCCGTGTGGATTCAGCAGCCTGATTTTGTAATGTGGATACCGGCGAGGGGGAATTGGTGAGTTGTTGAGTACCTCCAGGTGTCTCGGTATAGACAGTTAATCCAACATCCTGCAAAAGAGACTCCTGAGGAACCGGGATGACCTGACTGTAAGCCAGGCCAGATTCACAACCATGTTGCCATGGTTGACTGTCTCTGCGAATCTCAGTCTGGCTGAACGGATGAAACTTCTCCCATTTCTCTGGATCAGGCACCGGACTGCAGCTTCCTGATCGAGTCTTGACGTCTCTAGGCTTTTCCCCTTGCTTTAGCAAACTATGTCTCAACACCTGTTTGGCTTGGGGCAATGGCATGTCCAGATCGAAGGATGTGGCACTCTGTGGAAGACGTGTCTTTGTGTGGCAATGGACATCATCTAGACTTACACTGCACCGCTCCATGGGTGGCCTTTTGCTAATTGTGATATCTAATTTGTTATTGATGCATTCCAGCTCCCCGATGGCATCCCATGGGCGCCGATCCACAGGCTTCAAGAGAAATTGACCAAAGACCACTTGCTCTGGTGACTCTGGGTTGCAACTGGTCTTTTTAGGAGAGGATGGTTCTGAGGTCACTTTGGATGGAGAAGGTGGAGATTGAGGCTCCTTGGATGAAGATGATGGCTGGGGTTCTCTGGATGGAGAGGGTGGCTGAGCTTCCCTGGACGGAGAGGGTTGTGTCTGATGGGACTTTCTTGGTGATGCCACAGGCTGTTTGGGTGGTGATGATGGCGACTGGCCCAGGGTGAGGCTGAGACGGGAGAATGCGCTATTGGTCGATGGGTGGAGATCCTTCTGACCTGCCATGTTGTAGTTGTAAGAGGCGCTATCCTCAATGTGTACAGTGTTATCAGGACTCATATCAGTTGGCTGGGCTTCAGTAATAGTGTTCTGGGGATGGACACTTTTCTCCAAGGTCGGCGGAGACATGGTGTGGGTGTCCAGGGTTGGTGGAGACATGGTCTGTGTCTCCTGGTTGCGGTACTGATTGCCAGGCCAGGAGCCGGCACAGCAGCGTTCCTTGTCCTCATAGGCCTGGAGTGCCCAAGCGTCGATGATTTCTTTCCTGAGAGGAGCTCTTTTGTAGTTCCTCAAAGAGGATGTGCTGTTGGTGTTGAAGTGAACATGGTGCGATCTGATGGGCAGTTCATTGACTGAGCGACTGCGGATGTTCTGGTTATCTGTGTGGTGTACAGTCACACTCTCTGTGTTGGTGATGGTCAGCCGGGGTATGGGTTCATTGTTGTTCTGGTCAGCTTTTGTGTCTTGAACTGTGTTAGCAGTGTGCTTGTGAATAGGTACAGACACCAGACAGAAGATGGTCTCACTCACTCTCCTCTTACTGTTCCTGTTAGTCTCTTGCCCCATGTCTGGCACAATCTTTTTGACCTGGGTGATAGTTTCTGTAAAAGTGTGCTGCGAGCCGGAGCCCTGGCGTGATGAACAAGAGGTCACTTGGAAGACTGGTGATGGGGACGGCCGTGGGCCATGGATTTTGAGATATTTCTTGTTGCAGTTTTGGTCACTCGATGCAAAGTTGTCAACAATTTCTTCGTGCAAATCACTGTGCCATCTGTTGCTCTCATTATCCAACTTGTGAGATGATATCTGTGGGGCGTTCTGTTTCGCCTTGGCTGCTATGAAGGGCCCCAGAGGTGGGGGTAGGAAGGCACTGTCGTCGGTGCCCGGAAGTTCATTGCGTATGTGCCGGATTTTGTCCGCGTCCGTCAACGAGTTGCCACCGAGGGCTGAGGATAGGTGGCGGACCCGGGGGTCATGGAAGGGGATGTAGTGGATGCTGCCTCCAGGACGGACCTGGCTGGTGAACACTGGGAACAGCTGTCTCTGAATGGGTGTGCTGCCATCTCTCTGAGGCTCCGTCCAGGAACCCGCGGGGTGTCTGACCAACCAGTGAGAGCCATCCGGAGCCAACTGCATCTGCTGGTAAACATCACCCCTGTAGATCAAAACACGATTAGGCATTGTGAATAAAGCTGACAGTGTCTGCAGTTTCAATAAAAAAAGCTAAAACACATTTGAACAAGAAAAACAAATAACAAAAATCAAGAAATGTACAAGTTACTTAATCTGATGTTCTTCTTCATATTCATGTTTTTGATCAATTACATCCCCTTAATATTTTGTATTTTCAAAAATTAATAAATAGCACGTTTGTGTAGATAGTGCCAGCACAAACATTGCGGACAATAGTGGCAATTAAATTGCTTGGCAAATATTATTAAATTAGTCAATTAATTATATTAATTCGGGACTATAGCCCTTATGGCTACCATATTGCTATCGTTATATAATATATATAAACGCACACCCAGCCCACACGGTGAAATCCCTATGTAACGGGTCATTTACTGATTAGGGTAAGAGTTAGGGAAGGGGTTAAGGTTAGGGCAGGGGTTAGGATTAGGGGTTAACTACCTAGCCCTACTGTGACTAAATGACACATGGATTTCTGAGCATAGGGATTTCGGAACATGGCGATTTCGGAACGTAGAGTACAAACCGCCCACACCTGTAGTCGACAATAATCTCTCCATAGCCCGACCTCCCCCCGGGCAGCATTGGTACTCTCTTGTAGGACGGAGGTGCTATGTATCCTGGGGGTCCCGAGTCCTGTGCAAAATAATCAAGATGGGGGTCCGCCGGCCGAGGCAGCGGGGTTCGGTCTCTGGCCTGCGAAAGCACAGAGTCGCGGCCTGACAACACCTCACAACTGCCACGCGTCTGCTGGTGAACCTCATAGGAGGGGGGTCGGGGGGGTCGCGTGAAGCGCGTCTTTGGTGTCATGGACAGTGGGGTGGCGCTAGCCGGGCGCCCATTTTCCGGCCAGCGGGGAGGCGCTCGGTAGAGGAAGGTGTGCGGCGAACGTCCGTTGAGGCGGCGGTGGGGGTCGGCGTAGTGCATGTTGCTGGACGGCGGCAGCATGCGGGGCAGCGATTGCGACTTGATGCGCGACCTGGCTTGGGCGGCCGCCACGTCATCGTTCGTGCGCGAAGAGTGGAGCCGCCAGCACTCGGATTCTCCGCACGCTGACGAAAGCTGACGCACAGCCGGGCGCCATTCATCAGCGCCGAGACTGTGGCACTTTCTTTCATTGGCTGCCCGCCAGTGCTGTAGGGCCGCCTCACGCTCTCTGGCGCGGGCCTGCACTTGGGCCGCCCACCGTAGCCTCTCCCGCGCTGCGCGGTGACGCTCGTCGCTGACCGGCTCCTGGCCTCTGGCTTGTTGCGGCACCTCAGGGCGGCGGTATCCCAGCGACGGCCCTCCTTCGTGGTGGTCTGGGTGGTTGTTCAACACAGTGAAGTCCTGGGCTCTCCGCCTCCAGCATGCTGGGTCTTTGGACTGAAGTGCTGCACCTTGGACGCCCTCGCAGAACCTGAGCACAAGGGAACAAAGTCATGGAATTATTCGAGACTTAATTGTTAGTGTACTCCGTGGACTGATGATAATGACTATAAAATAATTACAATAATCAAAAGCAGATCTCTATGGTCTTATAAAGCACTCCCAAATTGGCCTGACAAAAAACTTGAGAGACTGGTGGAAAATAAAAGACGGAGTGGCAAACAACCCAAACAATGGTGCGGCAACAACTGATTAAACACAACTTTAATTGTCCTTTTATTTTTATAACGTATTTGATGGGTCTTATCATACTATCATGTACTATTTGATTATTTGAATGACATGATGACATGAATGTCACTCACTGAATGAAATAAGTTAAATAGGTATGTTCATACCTTCATTTAAAGTCAAAGAAACCCATACTCCATGAAGGGGCAAAGAAAATTCTAACAAACGTGCTATTGTGATGGTGGGCTATATCTTTGTCAAAATAGAGAGAAATGTTAAAAAAAAAATCGAATTTTATTTATTTATTTATCTAAATTTTATTTATTTATATATTATTATTTTATACCAGTTAAATAAATAAAATGTCGTTACACAACTTCCTTCCAATTACAACTTCCCCAAATTTAAATGACCCAAACATGTACTTTCATGACAATGTCAATTTACTTACATGTACTACAAAGCACTGGCATTTTTAATGATGATGTTTTCCTGTCAACCAACATTTCATTTAGGATTCGACAGACCACAGGGCAGACTTCTGCAGCAGTCCCCTCAGCGTGTGATGCAGGAAACTGCATCCCATAAAATCACCGGTCCGTGTAAACGTCAACAACAAATACTGTAATTCGCACACGCTTTTGCATTAGTGTACTTTATTTAACAATGAATACATAACGCACACACACAGATACATACAAGGCACACACACACACAGATTCACACGAAGCCACCACCACCATTTTGCAGTATCCTAATGTGAGCAGCAGAGGGCGCCAACGTAGCGTGTTTGGTACCCTCTGCACAATGTCACGCTGTCCTAAATGTCCTTCACACAGTGCGGATGTATCCATATCTTTATCCGTAGATAATAGATTTCTAAATAAATAGCTATGTTTGTATCGCTGAGACTATATAATCTATATTTCCATGTTTCCTTATTCATTATTCTAGCCCTCATCTCTATATAACGTTTTTTTTTTTTTTTTAATCATTTTCATTTATTGATCATTATTCATGTGACGCGTCTGTCTGTCAGTCTGTCTCCCTCTGGTCTTCACGCGCTCTCGAGTGGCTCAAATCGTGTAAGAATCTGATCTGAATGCGACATATGTCGTTCACACGAGTCACAATGAAAACCATGAACTGAGCCAGCCTGTCTTTCTCTCTGTCTGACAGTCTCTGCCCCAGTTTCCGTGGTTCAATTTAGCTTATTTGCCCCGTGCCTACTTGATTGACAGACGAACGGACTGACGAGCTTAGCTCCATGCACGCGCGCAAGGCCACGCACGCGCGCAAGGCCACGCACGCGCGCGCGCATCAGCCCCAAGAAATCCGCTCTGACCAATCACAGATCGCGGATGGAAATGTCAAGACGTCTCTGCAGAATCGGAAGGGATGCTGTCACATCTGAGATTGTGAGTGTTTGCGTGAGCACGCGCGCGTGTGCGTGTGTGTTCACAGGGCTGCGGGGGATGATAGTGTTGCAGTTC
Organism: Bregmaceros cantori; assembly: GCA_900302395.1. Classification (NCBI taxonomy): domain Eukaryota; kingdom Metazoa; phylum Chordata; class Actinopteri; order Gadiformes; family Bregmacerotidae; genus Bregmaceros; species Bregmaceros cantori. The sequence goes on along the minus strand of OMKY01135086.1, from coordinate 4,168 downwards.
CATAGATGTGCAGTAGGAGGAGTGGCCTGTCAGTCAGCCATCATTGTGGCGGTGAGTGGCGTTGCGTTGCCTCTGCCCTGGAGCCCGCCTCAGCTCCAAGCTCCAAACTGGGACGAGTGGTGTTGCAGCACTTATGGGCGCCGCGACGCCATTTTGGTAGTATCACGTGCAGTGAAGTATACGTTTACGTACGGTTAAGTGGTATACTGTTACCCGTGACGCTTCGGCGTCACTTCCTGGGATTTGTGATAGAGGGTGCTATGCCCGTAAGCTACAAGTAAGAGCTAATGCTAACCACTGGCACCTGTAGCTTCCTCTATTTAGGCAGCAGGCTTCGTTCGGTTCAGCCTGCTGGCATTATCCTGGATCCAGAGGCTGAGTATCTCCTTTGTCTAATCCAATGGTTAATAAATCTGCCTCTCAACCATGCGGTTATGGTTTTTTGCCGAAAGGCGGGTGTGACGATTCTTTCACACCCGCCTGTCCGTGCTTTTGCTTCCGCTAGCAGCTACCGTAATGTGCGACTCAAAAACTCTGTAATCTCTTCTCCAATACCCATTATTGGAGAAGGGCCGGTTGTGTCAATGATTTGAAACACTACGACGAGTTGTGGCCGTCTCGAGTCACTAATACTCTCGTACTAATTCCATTGTGTGATATGAGACCAGCTGGTTCGGCCCGATCGCACTGAGTCACTTCTGCGGTCTGTCTGCATAGAGCTAAATTATTATTGTGAGTCTCCATTCATACTCACGTTATTCTGCCAGTATCTCCGGCGTTTTGTGAGAGTTAAACAACACTTTCCTTGAGCTTAATGCCTAGTAGGCCTTGTATCCAGTTCCACCAAGCACACACCTTTAACATTCATCCATACATCTATAGTGCATGTGCTATGGTAGTTCTAACAACTACCACCAGGAACCACAACAAACACTTTACATCCATTATATAGGGGCAAACACAATGGACATAGTTAAGCTACCATCGGCTGGCGATTTAATATTACCATAACATCAATATTACAACGCTTGCATGCAAATATCGCTTTCTGTCTGTTCATCTGGCCACGATGATACCACCATAATGCCACCAAGCTGTGGTGTCACCGTGCACCAGCCCCATAAACCCTTTTCAACAATGACACGAGCCAGAAATAAATTATTCTGTAGTGCGACTCCTATGTCCTTAGTCAGCCGTATCTGCACTTCTATTCATTTCCTTTACACAGTCAGCCTAATTAACTTGATTATTATGTAAATATGTGCATATCCGTCGTGGAAGATTTTATATGCCTCGGAGGAGTTTGGAACTTTTTTTTTAGTTTTGCGGGTGATTGTTGCAACATTGGCAAAAATTAATATTTGGTAATTCTGTAAGTGAGGCCAAGAAGAATCCAGGCTCCATTTTGCCGTACTAGCTGTGTCAATGGCTGTGTCCGAAATCGCTCCCTAACCCCTAGCCCCTGGATAGGGCACTGACTATATAGTCCACTCAATCTCAGCGACGAGATTTCGGACACTAGAATCGGCACTGTTAACTTACGTCACCGCTGTAGCATAGTGACGTCATTGCCTGTCAGCATTGGCCGTAGCATTCGCATGCTTTTTTTTAAATAATAAATGTATACTTTATCACAGAAAATCAATTATACTCACATTTATAATTATTTGCCGCCGCCGGTAGCTGCTGCGTCCTGACGCCATCCTCCATCGTTTGTGTTTTGGAGCGTGCGTCGTCTTCTTCTACGTTTTAATTAGTGTAATGCATCTCGCAATGCATTATGGGTTATATTTCTCCGTCTAGGGTACACCCGATGCTCACTACATTTCGCGGTGCATGGTGGGATACTTTCAGTGCCCTATATGGGGCACATGGAGAATTCGGACACCCCTACAAAATGGCGTGCGCCCCATATAGTGCCCTATATGGGGGTTAGGGGGCGATTTCGGACACAGCCATTGTCGAGCTTCGCTCTGACTCTAAATATAGGGGTGTGTAGGCACATGCCGAGTCGCCAACGGTGGCGGCCCAGAATGCACCGCGCGTGCATTCAGTTCTTTATTTCGTCACACATACATACATGTACAGTGAGATTCATCCTCCGCATTTAACCCATCCCTGCGTGCGCAGTGCCCAGGGGCCAACTCCAGATTCTGAGCCAGTGCCTTGGCCAGGGACACTGACTGGAGCAAGTTAACTAGAACATGTGCTTTTGGTGGTGAGGGAAACCAGAGTACCAGACACGGGGAGAACATGTAAACTCCACACAGAATGGACCTGTCTGGGTGTGGATTCGAACTGAGGTATATATGTGTAAGTTACC
>OMKY01134921.1:2597-14195 GCA_900302395.1 Bregmaceros cantori | reverse complement strand
GTATATCCGGGACAAGGAGAGATAGAGAGAGCTATGCAGTATATGATAGAGAGATACCCCACACGCGACTTCTTCCGGTGGTACTGTACGCTAGAGGAGCTAACGACTGAATTAATGGGATCCTATGGGAGCTGAAATAAAAAATATTAACGCCAAATCTGACGCGTTTGTGAAATTATGACCCCCCTCACACAATTAACTGATAATTATCCTGGCAATATACATTAAAAAATCAGTTAGGAAAGATCTTTAACTAAGTTAAAACAGGCTGCTAAGATTGGAATATTTGTATTGGAATTCCCATAGGGCTCGGTTTACTGAGACTAGGCCCCGCCAGACTCCGATACCAACCAGGAAGTAGGCACAGACATCAAAACCAATGCTGTGTCCATTTTTATATACAGTCCTTGGTAACTACGTACTAAATACTAGCATGAACACTAATAAGGCACATCAACAGGAATAGACTGTTGTCTACTCTCCCGTTACGGACTGATGGTGAGATGCATTATCTGTGTACTGAACAGTAGCGGAACTTGATTAGAACATCTATATATACTACTCTCTGGTACTCTATATATCAACTAGTTACTTTTCTAATTAGTTATCCCCACACATACTTTTTATAGAGTCAGACCTCCAACTCGTGTGCAGTGCCGTGACTCGTCCTTGTGGGTGGTGGTGCCCCGCGGTGTGCCTGCCCGCCATATGTCGTCGTGTCCCCTTTTCAACCCCCCCTCGTCCCCACCACCTCCTCCTCCCACTCTCCCCCTTTCCTGCTCTGTCGCTCCGGCCAATCGGATAAGTCACACATGGCCTCACGCGTGCTGTCGCAGTGCGCCGCCCAAGAACAACAGCAACCCCGGAGCAGATGTTGCTCCGCTGAGCGAACGGGGCGGTCGGTGGTGGCGGCGGCGTTGGCGGCGAGTACAGCGAGATCGGGTTGCTGGCCTCAAGACGCCGCACGGCTGCGCCCGGCGTGCGGCACCGAGGCCACGCTCTTTTGTGCTATTTTTGGACTGTGCCGCGCACTCGTTCTTTCAGTGCCGTGTTCCCAATTACCTTCACGGACACTCACAGAAAGTGGTGGATATGTGCTGTGCATGGGAAGCTTACAAATGGTACAAAGACCAACCCCCTCCGATATTGTACCTGTTTGCTATACTGAATGTATTAAACAGGTGTATCTGAAGAATGAAATGCGCTGCAATTTTTTTTTGGGGGGGGGAGGGGTGTATTTTACGTTTTTTTTGCAAACTCGTACAGCCCTAATATGCTTTAACTTAAAGCAAATAACTATTGTGAAAACTGAGCTAAAGAAATTTGGGGGAAATGCATCCAACCGGTCAAAGGTTATCGCGTAAACAAGAAGGATCCGTGGCGGTGACACACGCACAACTTGCGTTGTTGGGTGATAGCTGAGGTTATTTTGAAAAAACAAAAAAACAAACCAAGATATTTATGGCAATGACTATGTTTTCTGGGTTTTATCCATGGTTATTTGAAGCACAGGAAATTGCCTAAAAGAGAGCCTGAAACAGTCTATGCTGACAGAGAGTTAAATTGTGTTTTAAATGAGTAATCATTCATAGATAAAGCATGACCATATAAAAGTACAGATACATGAAAAAAAATAAGAAAAAAAAAGTACAGTACTTAAGCATTTGTACTTTGTTACTTGCCATCTCTGCACATACATTTCGCTGTTCCACTTAAGGCAACTGACTGCCCCACATTAGGAAGCTGCAAAAAAAGTTACTATTTAAAAAAAAAAGTTTACTATAAGTAAACTATTGTGTGTACATCGTTTTCTAGCAGGCAGAAACAACAAAAACAACAACAGCCAAGAAATATTTTTGTATCCACTTTTATTCCGCAATAAGACCAATATCTCTCATATTCAAGTGTGTATGAAAAAAGTTTTGTGGTTTCTTAAAAAGCTAAATACACTAAGCATTGGATCAAGGCACAGACTGCTCAAAGGGCATTCAAACAATGCACTTTGGTTTGTTTTTGTTTGTTTTTCTTTCCGTTGTAAAATAATCGCTTCCCCAAAAAACAAATGTGGCAACGTAAACGCATCACATCAGAAGAAAACAAAAAAATGATACTGAAAGGTTATCACCCGTGATAAGCTATAATCTCTAGCGGTGACGCTCTAGAAGCGCCCTGCATCAGGGGGTGATACACGCAGGGCCTTAATTCAAGGGGGGAGCAAAGGGGGAGCGCTCCGGGACCTCTGGCACTTGCGCCGGCAGTTCTAACATACTAACATAGCATGTCAGTGAACTAGCTCCCCCCCATCCCAGAGCTACTCATCCTCTGGGATGCTCCGAGACCTCCCCCCGTTTGACAAATCAAGCACAGGATACAGCAGATCAAGGCTATTCAACTCGTGGCACGGGAGCGACATACAACCACTGTGTGGCAAAAGGTACAATTAGTATTACATTCTTCCATGAACCCTTTCAAAACCATACTTAAAAAAATAATTTATTTATTCTGCCCCTCGACAGCCCAACGTCCAAACCATTGTTCTTTTTATGTCGCTCATTTTCTAGCCCATGAATGGATAGCCCTGCTCTAGAACCTATCACCAGTCGTGCTGTCCAACGAGAGACCAGATGTGCCGCGTCAACGCTCAGAGAGCGCGTCGACCTTTTGTTTTCACAACGCGCTTCGTGCGCAACAGGGACAGACTTGTCTTGGTTACACCCCACTTAGGATTAGGAGTTACAGTCCTTCTGAGTTACAGTCCTTCTGACTGAGTGCATCGGCACCAACATGACCCCCCCACCCACAAATGCAGGGTCGGGAGTGGTTACTTTTGGATTGCTTTTGAGAAATGTTTTATTTCTATCAAATAATTTACTATACATTGCAGGCGTTCAACTCATAATATAAGTAGGATTCATCCTAAATTAAATACATTAAGAACAACATGTCATTCAATTATTTGCTGGATGATTGTATTAAGATTATTTTGAATGACCCAAAAGTAATCAATATAGGATTACTTTTGAATTACTTTAAAAAAATGTATTCAAATAATTTAAACCAATAACGTAATGTGTTCCAAATGTTTGAATTTATTAAATTTAGAGTGGTTTCAGGCTGTAATATGAGTTGAACACCTGCAATGTATAGCAAATTATTTGGTAGAAATAAAACATTTCTCAAAAGTAATCCAAAAGTAACCCTTCCCAAGTCCCAACCCTGCCCAAATGTCACTGGCAAATGCGATCACATTTCCCCCATCATTTCACATGTTATGTGTCTGCAAATGTAATATATTTCATTAATGCAAAAAAGTATACAATTTAATAGCTCGCTGTGTGATATATTCGGCTGCAGGCAACGCAGCAGGTGGTGGGCTTGTAGTTTCTCACAAAGATTTAAGATCTAACCGTTAAATTCTGTACTTTTTTGCACAAGAAGATATACTAGCTTTCCACAAACAACATATTTGGAAAATCTGAGTGTGACGAGCTTTGCTCAAAGACATGAAGTCATATTTTTTCAACCATGCTTGAGCACTCAACTGGACTGTGTGAGACTGGGCGGGAGTGGGGGTGGGGGTGGTCAGACAGAAGAGAGTCGGAAAAAGACAGAGAGACAGAAGTTACAATAAAGAAAAGGAAAGAGACGTAGGAGCAGAGATAAAATGTAAAATAGGGGAAAGACAGCATATGATGTAGGAAGACTCAATGTTGTGACAAAGTATAAAAAAAGAGACGGAAAGACACAGAGGGATAGAGAGAGAGAGAGAGCGAGAGAGAGAGCGAGGGAAAGAGGACAGACAGAGAGCGCAGAGATGGAGAGAGAGAGATGAAGAGAGTGGAGAGAGCGTGTGTGCTTTGTGTGCCCGTATGCTGGGCTGCTGTGCTGAATACTCAACAAAAGGATCCAAAATGGAGACCAAACCATGACGGATGTGATGTCATCCCAAAACCCTCTGGAATCTGTCCCCACTGTGTGTTTTAGTTCAATAATTATTCCAATACAATTACACTTTAACACAAACTGTGGTCCTCGGTGTGCCCAGACTAGGAATCGCATTCCACACTACTCCTGATGCTCTATTCCACCGTATGTTATCTCAAGACTGACCGACTTTATTTTTCAAACTGAAGAGTGACTGCCGTCTTTAATTTAATGTACGGCGCACATCCGTAGGTATACACAGCATCATTGTGAACATCCAAATGCTCATTTGGAAGCTTGACGTAGTCGAATAATGCAATATCAAATCTGACGGCCAACAGAAAAGTCTCCTCTTCAACTGGAAAAACAAAGTGAGTGTCTAACATGTTGTCGAGGTACAAGCTAATGAATGGAGCTGTTCTCTTCCCAGAATAGTGGAATGATTCAGACTAGCAAGGCAGTCCCTCGACCTCAGATAATACTTGTGTGTCACATTTGAAAATTACCCTTGTCGGCCTAGTTCACATTTTCAGTCACATGTTGTATTTAAACTATACGAGCTGTGCTTATAAACTACAAGGTTTTTCTCTACACTCTGATTGTTTCAACACAGCAAGGAAAAAACCCAAAACGTTCACAGTCGACAAGTCACCTCAGTAGGACGAATATATATAGAATTTTTTCAGCTTTTTAAATTGGTCGGTAACCTTAAGCAAAACGGAAATACAGTACAAATTACTACAAATTCCTAAAATATAGAATTGCAGTCAAGTTTTACAACACTCACTGACAAACCCCAGTGTGCCTGCAAACATCGCAACGTTCCTCATCTTCATCAGAAAATGTCCTTAAATATAAATTATATGGGAAATGTACACAACATTGCTTTTTTCAGTCTTGTAGCTCCAGTGCCTGCATGTGTAGTGGTGTCACATCAGAGTCTTTTGCGCTCTATCGTGTGCATGTACGTGTGTGTATACGCTGCGCCACTTGAAACATGAACTACAATCGCGGTCCTTAACAACATCATGAATGGGAATGGTCTGAATCGGGAATCCCGCTGTCTCTGTAGTTCCGGTTATTCATACTTCTATCGCTATGCGGGCTTTTGTACAAGCTGAGCCCATTTGGTGGGAAGATCGTGTGAATCATAAACTCCTCCTTGCTCACAGGAAGGTGGCTTATGGGAATCATTTGGAAGGACGTTTCGCGGATCTCGAGGATCGAGTTGTCCTTCTTGGTGCCTGCCTCGGCGTAATCGTCCTTCCGCCGCCGGCCCTTGTTGTAGGCGCAGTTCCGCGAGAAGATCGAGCTGTGGCGGTGCACGTACCAGCACGCCAACGCTAGCACCACCGTGGCCAACAGCGCCACGGCGCCGCCGATGATGGCGGCCAAAGGCAGGCTAGTGGTTTTGTAAGGCTCTTTCTCCTGCTCGCGGTTTAGCGTGGTGGTTGGGTCGTATGAGCCCGTCTCTGTCTCGATGCACACGGGCTTCTCGTCCGATAGATAGAGGTTGCTTGTTTCCATGGCCACCATACATATCTGATACGACGACTCGGGATCGAGTGATGTCAACAGGTACTCGGTTTTCTCGCCCTGCACAATGGTCTCGGTGATGGCACCGTACGCCGGGCTGTGGCCCTGCTTCAGCCAGCTGAGGCGCAGTGCCGATATCGGCTGTGACACCCGCCATGCTATGTGAACTGTGTCGACGCTCGCCGATTTTACGCTGATGTTGATCATTTTCCTTCCCGATAATGTTGTAGTGCTGTGATAAGTCCTGCCCACGCCGGCCACTTTTACTGCCGGTCTCTTGGTCACATAAATCGGCCATTGCGGCTGCGAAGGCGGCGGGGGAGTGTTGGTGATGGTGGTCGTCTCGTAGGTGGGGCTAAACTCCCCATCAGTGCAATCAAACATGTCTGTGGTGAGGTCTTTGATGGCCATGCCCTTGACCTTATCCGGGCCCTGACACATGAACCCGCGTACATTCACCTTGGTCGGCAGCGCACGCAGCCAGTCCCGCACCCACTTCATGCGGCAGGTGCACTGCCACGGGTTGTTGCGCAGCAGCAGCTGCGTGAGATTGTCCAGGTCTTCGAACACACCCTGTGGAAGGCTGCTGAGGTTGTTACCAGACAAATCCAGACGGTACAGCTGCCTGAGGTAGGCAAACGCCCGCGGCGGTACGCGGTTGATGTGATTGTCCTGCAGCTGCAGCTTCTCCAGACTCGTGCCAGGCAGGTTGGCTGGTGGAGAGGTCAGCGAATTCCTCACGAGCGACAGCTCGGTCAAATTGTCCAAGTTAACAAAAGCCAGCTCACCAATGCCACGGTTATTGAGGAGGTTGCCGTCCAGGACCAGCCGCTTCAGGTTGACAAGGTCCTGGAGTGACTGCTCTGAGATGGAGGAGATGCGATTGTCATCAAAGCGCAGCTCCTCGATGGTCATAGGGAGGCCGGAGGGGATTGTGCTCAGGTGGTTACGGGAGAGGAAGAGCAGTCTGAGGTGATTACTGTCCCTGAACGCCCCATCCTCGATGCTTACGGCCGACACCGAGTTGTCGTCCAGGTGCAACTCCTCGATGTAGGGGATCTGCGCTAGTGACGAGTGCGTGATCATGCGGATGTTGTTCTCCTGCAGATGCAGCTCTTTGACTCCCAGCGGCAGGTTACGCGGGAACTCGTCCAAGTTGTTGCAATAAAGATAGATCTTTTCAACATGCACCAGCTTCTGGAGCTCAGTGGGGATGCCCGAGCTTTTGATGCGGTTGTTTTGCAGGAAAAGCACGGTGGCATCGAGCGGGATGCCGAGCGGAATGGAGGTGAGGCCGCGGTCGTTGCAGTAGATGAAGGTGCCATCGCAGCGGCAGGACGACGGACATGAGGCGGAGGTCAGCAGAGGGTTGGCGAGCCCTAGGAGGAGGCCGAGGCGCAGCAGGAAGATCACAAGCGCCTTGCACTGGGGGACCATGGTGACCCCGCCTCCACAGCCTGACAGGCCACTCATTCCGCTTCCTGCGGAGAGACGAAACAGGATTGTTTTAACTCAAGGTTTTGTTTACCACAGTTGTATTTGTGAATTAATTTCTTTGTTATATTAAAAATGCTGCCAAAAAACATGCTACGATAATGTAAAGAAGAAAATGTAAGTTGTTGCAAGTTGTTGTTATAAAAAAACATGCAATACCTAGTTAAATAGTGAACAATAGGTAGTGTAACAGAGGCACTATGTGCAAAGGCTGTTACATCCGCTAAATGCCCAGTTTTTTTATACACATCTCTGTATCTCTGGGCTTATCATGGGGGAAACGGGGAGCCCACTGTGTTGTACACTGTGCCCTCCCTGCAAACACTGGGTATTAGGCGCCTTGTAGGAGATACACGGGCAGGAATGGTACAAAAAAAAACATAAACCAACATGGTCTCTGGACAGATGAGGAAGGGATTTGGATCTCAAACCAATTCAGGCCCAGGCTGCATTGGATTTCAGCCTCATGCTTGGAGTGTTTCCAATTTTAGTGGACCTTCTTCATCCATAATTTCCTACCATTGTTGCATGCAAGTGCATGATTTTTTTAAAACAAGAAAAACAGCACAGTGTTTTCCCAAAAGGTACTACTAGAGGTGCTATTGTTGCATTTGATAAATGAATCTAATCGAATGCTAATCTAAAGTAATTTTAAGGAATACATTACAGGAATTGAATGATTTTGAAAGCATTGTTAGCAAATAAACATTTAAGGACTAATTACCTTTAACTTGGATTTTTTTTCAATGCATTTTTGGTGTGATTATATTTATTATACATTTTAAATACATTTATAAAAGACAGAAAAAGCAAGAAACTTTTTTGTCGTTGAAACTGATAACTAACTCACACACACACGGGCATACACACACAAAAAATGTCACACTTTGAGAGGACGCTATTCTTTCTATAAATTTTCCCCCCGCACGTTGCATAAAGATATTTTGCTAATCTAGTCGGCGCTAATTCATGCCGCGAAATTCACAAACAGCAGCTGAGGTGCCAACTCGGGCTGTCTGCTTTTATTTTTTCCCCCTATGTCTCCATTCCTGACTGCCGAAGTTTCCCATTAATGAGCTTAATGCTGATATATACAGCTCTCATTCCTCAGTCCTGTAGGGGAATTGCATTCTGATCAGTGAAGCCTTCCAGAAGTGCTCATTTGCTTGTATCTCCCATTCCCTCCAAATGTAATCTCCGGCCACGTTGGTACGCATCTTACCGCTGCTTGTGCTATATAGAACTTATGTCTGCGTAATTCAAGAATGGAGGATGCTAGAAATTTAGTTTCACTTAGGGCTCTGAACCGGTTCAAGGAACGAAAACGAAAACTGAAAACAAACAGAATTTTACAGAATTTTCTGAGGAGCAGAAACGGAAACGAAAAAAGATTTCTTCAACCGTTCCGGAACAGAAACGGAACATTATTAAATCCACAAAACCGGTTAAAAACGTCTTTTTTGGTTCTCTATATATTTGAACATATTCTATGCCTGGGAGACTATTTCCAGTTGTGCATCCATCCAATTTTCACTGTTAGTCATCAAGCCCCAACCATCTGGGGCTCCATCTTGTGGAAAGATGAGGAAGCGAATGTAATGGCGTTTAAAAAACGGTTTCACGTTAATACAGTTGCACTGAAGTTTGAAAGTCCACCAATACATGTTAACTTAACATTGCATAAAATAAGGAACTTTAAGAACAAACAAAATGTTTGCGTTCCGAACCGGTTCAGGACCGATATTTTGGTGGCGGAACGGTTTAGAGAACGAAAACGTTAAACATAGGCCTGCCTGAACCGTTTGGAATGGAATGTTTTAAAAATAATGTTGTTTTCAAGTCCTGGTTTCAATTGAAGATGATGTTTTTATTCACGAAATAGGAGTGTGCCTGCAGCAATATTTTCTGTTAGCCGCTCCTAGATGAAAGTCTCTTAGACTAGAAGTGGATTGTGCACCATTTTCTCGATAGTCCAAGTCAAAACAAATAATATCCTCTTCAATTTCAAAGGAAAATGAGCCACTAGCATGCCCCAGCACTACTTGAAGGAAAACAGAAAATACCACTTGGTTAATAACAATGGATCCTCTTCAACAAATTGTAAAATACGAACAATAGTAATGAAAAAGGCTACCCGTACCGTCGGCGACGTGGTTGGAATATTTTTAGTCACAGCTCCTCAGCAGCGATTGTAATCCAGACGTCATTCACTGCGGCCGTTACTCCCGATCGTCTTTTCAAAGCGAAGAGGGACAGGACTGAAGAACAAGGAAGGAGACGAGGAGAGGACAATGCGACCGCCGCGCTCACCGAGCCCGTTGCGGGTCCACGTCTGACTGGTGCCTCGTTCGTCACAATCTCATTCTGCTTAAGAAAGTGTTCAGCACGGCGGGTGCACCGCAACCGGAGGGCTTTCCCTCCCCAGGCTGCAAAGCAAAGTGCACACTATTCGCTGGAGGGTATTAATTCCTCATGCATGCACACACTTATGAACGTGTGCTGGGGTAGGAGGGTGGGAGGGGGCCGAAATTAGTTTAGGGGCCTTTCGGTTCCTGGGCAAAGAAATATCTGAGATATCTCCCGGGCCTTAATGGTCATCATGAGCAGGTGCCCTGACACTCGACCACGGCATGTCGAGTCAAGCCGAGCCGCGCTTCCTCCTCTCTGTGCGAATAATCCACGTCGCCCTGGACAAGATGGAAACCAACCCCGTAATCCAGTGGTGTCAGTTACTCCCTTTCTGCAAGAAAGTGATGTATCCGTCAAGGTCTGCAAGGGATCCGCTCACACTCGATTGTCATTCTTGGAAACCTGCCCAAAAAGAAAAACAAGACAAGATATGGAAAAAAACGTTAGCATCTTACATGCAAATTAGGGCTGCAACTAACGATTGTTTTGGTAATCGATTAATCAGCCATCTTTTTTGACGAGTAATCGATTAATTTTTTCTTTAAAATCGGAACATTTGTATTTTCGGATCAGATGTCTTTTTTTTGCACCCTATTCGGAGCTTTATTCAGGATTGGCTGGAAAAATGGGTGAAGAAGGGGGGGGAGACATGCGGCAAAGATGTCGGGGAGGGGAAGTAAACCCACAATTCTGCGTGCCACACATGTTCCATTTCTGTGCTTCGCAGTGTACTCACTCTTAACAGACTGAGCTACTGCGGCGCATAAAGATTGTAGTTATTATTAACCTGAAACATTGTTGATATTGCAAACAACATATTCAACACATTTAAGCAGAGGAGTGACCAAACAAGGAAATGATTATTCGCTGTCGATTCATCGATTATCAAATAAGTTGCCGATTAATTCAATAATCAATCGATTATCATCGATTAATCAGTTGCAGCTATAATGCAAATACTGTGGTATTTGTTCCTTCCTTCTGCCCATACTACAAATGTTGATTGCAGTCTCTTTTTTTTGCTGTTCGATAAAACAACGGCACATGTCGGTGGAGTTAATTTGCTTGAAGGGCGACACAGCTCTCCAACATAATTATGTTTACGTACACCTCAGGAAATTTTCCGGCTGGGTTAGAAAAGAATGTGCGACATTTTTCAACTGTGCTTATAATAGTGACATGGTGCATTGAACATAGACAAGTTTCCTTTTGAAGCCAAAAAAAGGCAGTGACCTTTTAGCCATTTGGAGGTGCCCATTGTTCCCACTGGTGTCAGTTATACATATGAAAGAGGATGAATGACAAACGGTGACGCCAACAAGAGACACGCCGACACTTTCAAAAAGTCAGTAGCCACCAAAAAGCACAGCACATTGTAGAGATAACAGAAAAATCCACATCATAATAACACAGACAATGCAGCCTTATCTATCTACACACTGGTCGATGGGCCTGCCCAGAGAAAGAGCCAAACGCAACATAAAAAATCCACAGAGAATAATGACATCTAGTTGGAGGGGCTGGCAAGGTTTTAAAACATGAGAAAAAAACGTTGAGCCATCGATGGTTGACCGGCTAGCTGATATGTACGCAAACCCTGGGGGGCTGCCTCTGTGGCACAGTTAGACCGCTACATCGACCCTTGATCTCTCTCTGGCTCTAGCCGCGAAGCTTGGCGCATTTGTTGGATACCTAATAGTCGATTAGTTGCCGATTATTGAAGCGATTAGTCGATTAATCGGTTGGATATGTTTTTTTCTTTTAAAAAAAAAAGCTCCAAATTCTCACAGCGAGCTTCAATTACAAGAAATTAATCTCGTCAACTTGAAAAATTTGGCTCCTTTTAATCAAGAATCTACACAGATTAAGGTATTTCCTTAATAAAATAAATTTGATCAAAAAGATCCAGTCTCCCGACACAAACTCATTACATGTGTACATCTATACATATTTTTTTTATAGTTTTCTTCATATTCATCTGTTTTTAATCAATGATGTCCTTTTAATGTTTCATATTTTCTGAAATTATATCAAATTGTGTGGATAAATGGGGGAAACTTCAGCACTGGCAACTGCTGACAATAACACTGGTTCATTTATTTGCCAATTATTAGATTAGTTGTCGATTAATTTTATAATTGATTCATCACCGATTAATCGACTAATCGTTGCACCCCTACACTCTTGTGTCTGTGGCTTAGTCTCACAGCACTGCGTCTGCTCACCCCCCCCCCC